>VDFB02156202.1:0-28717 GCA_007258455.2 Sequoia sempervirens | reverse complement strand
CCAAAGAGCACGCATGAATACAGGGAAGCTTCCACACCTCCCACCACCAATGCCAAAGTTGCACAACAAAGGGGCACCGAAAGAACAAATGTGAAGAATCCTCTTCCGCTCCCCCACACAAAACACAAATTGAAGGTCCTAGAAATCCCCGTTTACGAATGTTATCCCAGGTCAAGCACCTATTCCAAGCCAAAGTCCAAACAAAGTAGTTGCATTTAGGCCACGAGAGTTTATTCCACACCCTTTTCCACCAATGAACCTCTGCCCCAGTTAGCTTCTGAGCCAATAACACCTGATAACCAGAAGCAACAGAGTAAACCCCCTTAGGATTATGGGTCCAAGCAATAATATCTTCTTCCAGAAGAGAACTACAACTCCTACTATGAAGAATCTTGTGAAGCTCAGCACTTTCTTCTGCAAGTCCCAAATCTGGCCACTCTGCGGGATCCTTCCAATGAGCTACCTCCAACTGACCAAAAGAAGCAACAGACTTGAAGTCACTCACCCTAGCCCAGCCAGCCTCGAGAAATCTTTGGCACAAAGGAAGTAGATTGGGGAATTGAGAAGTAAGTGGAGGGAATCCATCCCAAGAATCCGACCAGAAGAGAGCCTCAGTTCCTCGTCTACAGATCCAAAATAAGCCTTCCTTAATAAGCTTTGCACCCTTCTGAAGAGTATTCCAAATCACTGAACCTTTCCCCTCAAGAGGGTAACGAGGAAGATCCTGCCGTGGAATCCCCGGGAAATACTTATGAGATAATATCCTGGCCCACGGCTGATCCTGTTCCACCCACCATCTCCAAAATAGCTTAGCAGCCACAGCCACTCCAGATAACGCAGACTGTCGAAGACCAAGACCACCAAATTGCTTTGGGCTGCACACAACATCCCACCTAACTAGGCTCCACTTGGAAGAAGCCAAACTACCCGCCCATAAGAACTGCCTTTCAAGAGAATCCAACTCCCTCAGAAAACCCATCGGAGCCACCTGAAGCATACATCTGTAGGTAGGGAGAGCCTGCACCACCGACTTGAGAAGCTGAACCCGCCCCGCAAAAGACAACCATCTGTGGGTCCAATGATTAACTTTTGCACGGAGCTTATCAATAATATTCTGCCAGGAACCCTTGGGGAGATGGCGAACAGAAATTGGGAAACCCAGATAAGTCAAAGGGAGAACCCCTATCTGAAACCTTAAGATATTAGCAATTCTTCTCTGTATGGGGCTCGGCGTGTTGAAGAAGAATATGGAAGACTTCTCCTCATTAATCAATTGTACTGAAGCAACAAGATATATGTCCAACACCTGCCTCAAGTTAGTAGCTTCCCTAACAGTAGCCATACCCATCAGGGCAGTATCATCAACAAACTGCAAATGAGATTGCGGAGGCAAGTCTCCACCCCATCGCCAACCTTGAATGATGCCAAGCTCCACCCTTCTTTTCAACAAACGACCAAGGCCTTCCACAAGAAGTAGAAAAAGATACGGAGAAAGAGGATCCCCTTGGTGCAAACCCCTAGAGGCACCAAAAAGTTCAGAATGATCTCCATTTATCAAAACTGAGAAGGAAACAGATGTGACACGGCTCATGACCCATTGGATCCACTCTTCACCAAAACCAAAAGCAACAAGGATCTTCTGCAAAAAAGACCATCTAACCCTGTCATAAGCCTTAGCCATATCCAGCTTAATGAACATAGCCTTCTCATGGGAGTTGTCCATGGAGTGGATGGTCTCTGTAGCAATGACAACCCCATCAAGAATCTGTCGACCTGCCACAAATCCACTCTGTTCCTCCGAAATCAACACTTTAAGCCACTTCTTCAGTCTCTCAGCCAATAACTTTGAGATGATTTTATAAGCCACCTTGCAAAGAGAGATAGGCCGGAACTGAGATAACCTATCAGCCCCTTCACACTTGGGTATGAGAGCAAGGAAGGTGGAGTTCAGAGCACGAAGCATCTGTTTATTCCTTTGGGACTCAAGGACAACAGCCAGAAGATCCAACTTTATGATATCCTAGAATTCCTGAAAAAATTCAATTGGGAAACCATCGGGACCAGGAGCTTTACCCTTCTTCATCTGAAACACAATCCCCTCTAGCTCATCAAGAGAGATATCTTTCATCAAATACTCATTCGCCTCCCTGGAGACCAACTGAGGAATACAAGAAAGAACTTGTGCTTCCTCAACAAAGCTCCCTTGTGAATCCTCCCTAAATAAAGTAGCAAAATACTGAGATGCCTCAGCAGAGATTTCTTGAAACGAGGCAAGACGTTCACCCCTAGCATTCACCAGAAAAGGAATGGAATTACCATGCCTCCTATCCTTCACAGAATTGAAGAAGAAGGCGGTGTTTTTATCACCTTCCTGTAACCATTCAACCCGGGCCCTTTGCTTCCAATAGATTTCTTCCCGCAATTCAAATTCCTCAACCACTTTCAAAGTCTTAGCCTCCTCCCTTAGAAGATCCTCAGAGGCCCCATTCTCACGAATCAACCGCGTAATATTATTCAACTCCTCCTATGCGGCAACCTTAGCATGAAAGATATTACCAAAACATCGCCGATTCCACCTTTTAAGCTGATATTTGACAAACTGAAGAAGCTTGGAGAATGTGTACATTGCCGTACCAAAAGTTGGTCTACCAATCCGCCACCACTCAGCCACATAATCATGAAGAGTGGGATCCCGTAACCACATAAGTTGGAACTTGAATGAGGGATACCGAGGCCCCCGTGCAGAGATAATACTAAGCTTAATAGGCCAATGATCAGAACCTCTCCAATCAAGAATTTCAGATTGAGTGGACCATAAGTTTCCAACCCAATAGCAGGAAACCAAGAAATGATCTAGCCTCTCAGCAACACAACTCTCACCAATTCTCCTATTATTCCAAGTGAAGTGACCATTACTAGGTAGAACAGCAATAAGATTTAATTCAGAAATGCTATCTCTGAATAACAGAGCAGAAGGCTCCAACCTAGGAATTCCACCTCTTTTCTCAGACAATTCCACAATAGCATTAAAATCGCCAGCCATAACCCACGGATGGTAAGGAGCTAAGCTACGAACAAAACGAAGATGGGACCATAGAAGTTGTTTACCCAGAAACTCAACAGGAGCATACACATTAGAGAGGAGAATACACTCACCAGTCTCATACCAAGAGGTGACAAGGGATATAGAGGATCTAGAGGACATCCACCATAGGGGGAAAATCTTCCGAGGGTTCCAAAAGCAAGCCACCCCTCCAGAAGCACCAAGAGCCCCCACACACTGGCATTCACCATATTTCCATAGCTTAGGAGCCATGGCCAACATATTATCTATAGATAATTTAGTCTCCTGAAGAAAAAGAACATCCGGAGAATGATTCCTAACCAAATCACGAACAGCTTTTTGTCGAGGGCCACTGTTCAAGCCCCTTACCTTCCATGAGAGAACAATCATTTCTGGGGGCATGAAAAATGTGAATCAAGAGTCTTGACTGACCCTGACTCCACCAAAGTTTCCCCAGGTAATTTAATCTTCTCCATATCCTTTTTCCTTCCCAGCTTGGAAGTCCTGTCACCAACCCCTTTCTTCAGTTCATTTTGCTGAATACCTAAACGAGAGGAGGCCAAAGAGCTCTTCCCCACATCCTTGCCACCTTTCATGGGCAATGGGGAGCCACCTCCACCACTCTTCGAAGCTCCAATAGAAGATTCTTGTTCAGTCTGGACAATCAATTGTTGATCTGTATCCATCTGCCCAACCCCAATCTCCTGCACATCCTGCATGGCCTCCAATGGTGGCCCATCCTGTCCTATACCCAAAGTTCCCTGATCCAAGTTCAGCAACCCCAGATTCACTTCCTCCTGGCTGAGATCATCCAGCACCTCAAACCTATTAAAAGTTTCATCATCCTGCCTCTCCCTCAAGGTCCGCTTCTGGCCCCGATTCCTATTGCGAGCCTTAACAGGGACATAACCATCATCTCCATTACCATCACCCGGAATAGGCTCCTTACCATTATCAGTCCTAGGAGGATTACGAGAAGGCTGAGAAGGTTAGGGCACCATAGGCTTAGCCCTAGGGCACCTACGCTGCAAGTGACCATATTCATGACAAAGACGACACCGAAAAGGTAGGGTTTCATAATCTAGCTGTTGAACCCAAGTATATGATCCAGTACTCACTTCAACAGAATCTGGCAGTGGCTTGCTTAAATCAATTTCTACACAGATACGAGCAAAAGTCATTACCTTTTTATACTGCGTCTATTGTGAAGACCCAATAGGTTTACCGAGCATTGAAGCCACCAAATGCAACACATCATCCCGCCAACACTCAACTGGAAACCACGACAACCGAACCCAAACTGGAATCTGACTCGGTATTGCCTCAGTCGGGTTGAAGCCAGCATGCCATGGCTTGATAAACAAACCCACCTGGTTATAAAAATAGGGGCCACCCTCGAAGACCTTATTCCGATCTGCCATGCAATCAAAAGAGACCATAAAAAAGTTGTTCGCAAGGAGCCGAATCTCCATCTCCCCCTCCGGCATCCAAGTCCGTTGAGCCCAGGATTCCAAAAAATGCAGCGAGACTCTCAAGCCCATGAACTTGCAATAAAAAGAGTGCCTTGAATAGTATTCAATATCATCTGCAAGCATTTCCATCGGGATAATCAGCTTCAGTCGCTCTTTGCATCTTTCTAAACACCCATTAATCTTCGTAATTCGGGAACCATTAACCGATCCTAGATCATTCATCTCCATCTCTGAAGAAAACAGTGTATTATCAAAAACATTCACTCCATGCGCCGAAGGCTTCGAACCAAATGCTGAATGGAAATCCAATTTGGGGCTAACCCCAGATGTTTCCCCACCCGGCATAGCAAAAAACAAGATCCCCAGCAGGCATGCAAACCCCGAGGACACTTTAGCAAGAAATGGAAAAAAGAAAAGACCCCAAGGGCAGGATCAAAACCCTTCCACCCACAAGCCACCCAAATAGTAGCAAGAAGGCCTCCAGAAAAGAAAAAACCCCACCACCCGGCCGATGGCTTGAGCCTAGCGAGAAGCTGGCGAGGGAGGCAGCAACACACAGAGAACAAGCTAGGGCACGGTCGCCCTAGCTCGGCTTGCAGAGCACACAAACACCATTTTTCAAAGGATCTTCTCAAGCCCATTATAGATTAGACAATGTAGATTCCAAATATTTAAATTTTTTTTACAATTGGATTAATTTTTTTTATTTTTCATTTAATTTTTGATTAAACAGGTCCATGAACTTGAATTATCAAGGCATTTTATTATTTTAATAACTTTTTATCAACATAACATTTTTACGAACGGACTGTACGAAAGCATACTTCAGACAATTATTTTCAATTTAAAAAAAAAAAAAAAATCCAAAAATCATGTTTAGATCATCTTATGCATGACGTACATGATAATTTTTTAAAACACCAAATATGGCCAATAAAAAATTACAAAAAATATGGAAAGTGTGCTTCAGTGAGTTACAAATATTTTCCCAAAAGGATTTAGAAACATATGATTATTTAGGTCAAAATATGGATGGTGTACATGTGCATGGTATGGTAAAAAGAAATGACTTTTAAACAATGGTTTTTAGAAATGCCTATTGAAAATCAATTTGTATCATCTAGGTATTGAAATAAATTACATATTTCGAAACTAGACTCCGAGTACTACATTTTATGATTAGTGACATTTTTGAAGATTCCATATCTAAGTGCTTTAAATTTTAAAGTCAAATATGTTGAATTCTGAAAATTAGGGAAAAAACTTCCACTAAATGGCCAAAAATTGGACTCAACTTCTTGCCAACACCCTTGTATCAAAGCCTAGACAACCTTGATTTGAAGGACCTTTTGAGCTAATCTTTTTTCAATGAGATTTTTGCAAAAGAATATTTGGTGACCTTATTGCAAGTAAAAAATTTCAAGCACATCCAGTAGAATTGAAATGGGGAAGTTTAATGGGAAAAACTTCAAATTATGGAAGTTAAAGATGGAGGATATTCTTGTAGATAGAGATCTGTGGGCTGTAATATTTGGTACAAAACTAGATAAAACAACCCAAGAAGACTGGGATCTAATGGATCAAAAAGCCAAGGATTTGATATGACTTTATTTGGCTGATTTTATGCTCCTTAATGTCTCGAAGAGAAAATTGCAAAATATCTTCAGAAGAAACTTGGAGATGTTTATCAAGCTAACTCCTTGGTAAAAAGGTTATTCTTATGGAAGAAATTGTATTCTCTGAAGATGGAAGATGGAGGATCTATAGAAAATCACCTGAATGCCTTTAACATGCTAATAGAAAAACTAGGTTCTGTTGGTGACAATATTGAAGATGAGGATCGTTGCATGCTTTTGTTATGTTCATTGCCAAATTTGTGTGATCACTTGATAATGGTCATTGGGAGTACTACCACCAGTTTTAAGATGGATGAGGTGGTTACATCTCTATTGTTTGAAGATATGTGAATGAAATCTTTTGAGATGCCTAAGGAGGTCCTTGTTATTCATGGTAGATCTATAGAGAAAGGAAAGAGGGGTCCAAGAAGTCAAATTCCAAATCTCTAGGGAGATCTAAGCCTCCTAGTAAGTCCAAGGAAAATTTTTGGAGCTATGGAAAATCTCTTCATTCCTATAAAGAGTGCAAGGAGGAGAAAAAAGAAAGGTAAAAATAATTTCTCAAATTCTAACTCTAACAAATCCTCTCAAGATGATTTACATTGGTTTTATTGTAGCCTTGGAAAAACATTGATCAAAAGATGTGTTTAATAGAATTAGGCACTTCTTTGCACATGACCACACATAGTGGTTGGTTCTCGAAGTATGAAGAATATGATGGTAGGAAGGTGTATCTAGGTGATGTGTCTCATCTAAACTTTTAGTGAGTAAATTAAATGATTCAGGTGTGTATTTTTTTCTCAAGTGGAGGATGTAAGATGACAAGAGGAGCTATTGTGTTAGCTAAGGGTGTTTGAATTGGCACCTTGTTCAAGTGTATGTGCAAGATCATGATGGGCCAAAAAGTGGTGATATGATGGGTATGTATAGGGTATGTGGTTGACGACTTTATTTTACCCAAAATTGATGAAACAAAAAGGGTTTTTAAAGGAGATTCTCAACTTTCAACCAATATAAATTATGCTTTACTTTGAATTTAATAATTAATTATTATTCATTTTCTATTTGAATTACGACTAAAGTCTTAATTGATAGGATGATTGAAAAAAATCTATAGCTTTCAAATAGCATCAAATTTTTTGAATCTGAAACATGCATCACATTCTATGCTTCACATACTATAAGATTAAAACAAAATTAATTTCATGAAGTTTTGACCAGTTTAAGGTGGTCAGACATATGCGTTTTTATATTTTTTAGAAGTAGAAATAAAAAATTCATAATTAATTATTTACTTGGAAAAAAATTACAAAAAAATATGCACCACATTGGTACATGAGTCCTCTACTTATATCTAAAATATTATACAAAAATATTATTATTTTATTGTGGTTAGGGTGGTCAGATAGACACCTACTTATTTTTCCCCTGAAATTTAAGTACTACTGCATTGAAATTTCAAATTTTCACCAAATAGATTTTTTTTTTTTAAATAAACCTAGTAGTTTAGGAACTATAGTCAATTTGCTACAGATTCTATTCTTACATATTTTTGAAATAATATAGATAAATTATTCAAATTTTTACGTCAAGTTTCCTAACTATAGTCAAATTGCTATAGATTCTATTCTTACATATTTTTGAAATAATATAGATAAATTATTCAAATTTTTACGTCAAGTTTCCTAACTCTAATTTTTCCAAATTTTTTGCCACTTAAGGGCCTATTTTTTCCATGATGATCATGCACATACCCTCAAGTTGGATGCATCCATAGTTTAGTGTGATATGTTATATAACAAACCAAATAAGAAATATTTGGATTCTTCATCCTCACTCTTGGATGGAGAAAGAAGTTAGTAGCAGCTACATCTAATGGTAATGCATTTTGGGTACCTAAGGGTGCTCATTCCTTGGAAATGAATCTTATTACAGAGAAGACAATGTTGTGGCACTGATAACTTGCTCACATTGGTGAGAAGGGTCTTAGAGCCCTCAAATCAAAGAGCCTTGTTGAAGGTCTTGATGATTGTAATATTGAGTTTGATTTTTGTGAACATGGTGTATATGGAAATCAACATGCTATTTCCTTTTCTTCTAGTTCTCATAAGTTTTCTAGGGTTTTGGACTATGTGCATGCGGATATGTTGGGTCATGTGAGTGTTCTTTTGTTAGCTAGATAGGTGTACTTTTTCAAATTCATAGATGATTATAGTAGAAGGTAATTGTGTATTTTCTCATAAGTAAAGCTCAAGTCTTCAATTGGTTTAAGGAGTTTAAGGATTTTGTTAAAAAATAGACTAGTAGAGATATTAAGTATTTGAGGACTAATAATGGTGGTGAGTTTTGGTCAACAAAATTTGAGAACTTTTGTAAAGACAGTGAGATTGAGGGACATAAGAAAACTCCATACAGTTTACAAAAAATAGGGTTGTAGAGAGGATGAATAGAACATTGATGGAGAGGGTTAAGAGTATGTTAAGTGGTGTTAGCCTTGAGAAAAAATTCTAGGCTAAAGTCATAGCCATACATGTTATTTAATCAGATAAGAGAACCATGGAGGTTTGGTCTGGTAAAAATCATTCAATGAGATATCTTAAAGTATTTGGTTATGAATTTTAGGCCCATGTTCTAATTGAGAAGAGGTCTAAGTTGGAGAACAAGGAATTTAAATGTATTTTCATTAGTTACGGTGTTGGTGTGAAGGGATACAACTTTGGTATCTAGTGGCCCAAAAGGTTCTCTACAACAAAAGTGTGTTTTTTTAAGATATGAAACCGTCCACATTTGACATGTGGCCAAAGAAAGAGGAGAAACATGAGGAGGTAGTTTAGATTCCACCTACTATGATGAAATAAAAACTACATACTCGTATTGAACTTGATGATGAGGAGAGTTTGAGAAGCTCTCAAAGTTTTAAAGAAGCACAAGAACCTCAACCTTATAAATTGAGGAGGTCTAAAAGAGATAGGTGACAACCTACTAGGTCTGGATATCACCTAAATGGTTTGGTTATTCATTGTTGGATCCTAGTTTCATTTTTTATATGATTGCTAAAACTGATGAGTCTAAGACTATTAGAAAGGCTATGGGTATAAGTGATGAAAATTACTAGATGAAATTCATGGATGAATAAATGGTTACATTAAAGAAAAATAATGCATGGGATTTGGTACCTTTGCTTGAAGGATGGAAACTCATTGGATGTAAATGGATTTTCAAGAGAAAATTTGTTCTAGACAATAGAATTGAGAATCATAAGACATGGTTGGTCTCTATGGGGTATTCTCAAGTGGAGGGAATTGACTAAGGTGAAATTTTTTCTCCTGTTACAAAGTTGGAATCTATTTGATTCTTGTTATCACTTACATTTGTGTATGATCTAGAAGTGGAATAAATGGATGTGAAGACAACATTCCTTCATGGTGACTTGGAGGAAGAAATTTATAAGTCACAACTAGAGCATTTCATGGTTAAAGGTTAACAAAATTTGGTTTGCAAGTTGAAAAAGTCATTATATGATCTTAAGTAATCTCTTAGGATGTGGTACTAGAAATTTGACACCTATGTGTTGTCTTTGGGATTTTTGAGATATAAATCTAACCATTGTGTTGATTAAAAATTTGATAATGGTTTCATTCTCATAATTGCAATGTATGTAGATAATATGTTGTTTTTTGGGAATGGTAAAAGTTTGATTTCAAATTTGAAGTCTCAATTTTCAGCATAGTTTGAGATAAAGCATCTAGGTGCAATGAGGTATATTTTTGGGATGGATATCAGAAGAGATAGATTTAACATAAATATTTGGTTAAGCCAAAATAAGTATGTGACTACAGTGTTGGAGAGGTTCATGATGAGAACTTGTAGACAGTTAATTGTTCCTATAATGCAGGGGACAACTTTCTATGGATGATTGTCTAAAATATCCTACTAAGATGGACATGACAAGAGTACCATATGTGAGTGTTGATGAAAGTCTTATGTATGTTATAGTCTCTACGAGGCTATACATTTCCTAAGAAGTGGGAGTCTTTAGTAGGTTTATGGATGATTTTGGATGGGTACATTGGGATGCAATGAAGATAGTGTTTGGATATTGCAAGGTACTTCTGAGTATTCCTTATGTTTTCATGGTTATCATAGTGGACCTCAAAACTCACTAAGTATTTGTGGATATGTAAATTCATATTGGGTAGGTGGCATTAACAAAAAAAGATCCACCAATGGCTATGTATTCATGATGTATGGTGGTGCTATCAATTGGATGAGTAAGAAAAAAATTATAGTTGCTTTGTCCACTACAAAAGTAGAGTACATGGCATCGACTCATTCCTACAAGGAAGCCATTTGTATTAAGATGTGGGTGTTGCCACAACAATGGGTTACACTTTCTGGGACATCTTTAATTTTGCTGAAATCATATATTTTTAGAAAATATAATGAGTTAAGCCTTGAAAGGTTCTATTTAAAGCATTTTAATTAAATAGGTTTTGATCAGAACCCCTTACATCAAACCCCCTTGGATAGAACCCTACTATTTTTGAACTGTTGCAATGGAAAATATATCTCTCTACATTTTCGTGCTTGTTTAGGCCCTCCTTGTTAATTAAGCATAATACTGCCTTTATTTAGTGTTGTAATATGTTTAACACACTTGCATTAGGTCTTAGGCCCTTATAAACTAAATAAATTTAATTATTCCTTATTTAAGGTGTCGTAAAGTGTATCTTAACACTTTCACACTGATCTAGGGTTTTCATTATTAATTGGGCTTCTTCATGCCTTATTTGACCTTAATTTGCATCCACAAGCCTTAATTAATGCATCTTTCTGAGGATAATCCTGACATAAACTAGCATCCAATCATAATTTAGGTTTTTTTGGATTGTATGGCCCATATTTATTGATGTGCAAATTGTACACCACCTTGTGTATGGGCCCACCTAAGTTTTGGGGGCCCGATTGGGATTTCATATGAATCTAAGCTTTTCTTAAAGAATGTGTCCCATAGCCTAGACTAATGGGACTCATATGCCACTTTTGGTATATGATTTTTGTATGTCTTAAAATTAAATTAAATTGAAATTCTTGGAAAGATTTTATCCTCCTACATTTGATGTCGGCTTGTAGTGTTGTAATTTTAGGAAATTTGGCACAAACAAGTATAAGTATAAGATTATTTCATTCATTTTCATCCAAGACTTTCATGATAGCATTCTTTATAGAAAATTTGAGCTCACAAGAGCATTCAAGTGTGTACAAGAAGCATTCAAGATTCTTCAATAGATGATTATGGGGTGTTTTGGAGCATTATTCAAGTATCAAACATTATGCCAAAGTCATCATGCATCATGTTTGTTTTTGAGATAACAATTGTGATGTAGGGTTTTATGATTCAAGCAAGCATTCAATTCAAGATCCATGTCATTCAAGCTAGAGTAAAGATCTACATCTATTGGAGCCACTTCATAGATATTTTCAACAATTTGTTTCTAGGGTTTGGTGAGTTACAACATCTCATTTGATTTCATTACAAGGTATGATTACCAAAACGGGGTTTGACGAAGGCAAACCCCTTTCCACTAACAATTTTTTTTCCCTCTCTTTAGTGTGTGATTTGCAAATCTAGGTTGAAGACCCTCTAACGAGCAATATTGGAGAGAAGTTGTCAAGTTGTAAAGTTGTCAAAGTTGCAACCTTGTTTAGAAGACCATTAAAAGACACCTATAGAGCAGTATCTTCCAGTTGAGATCCAAAAACTAGGTTGAGAAGACAAGATTGAAGTTGAAGGGTAGATTAAGATCCCAATCCTTCAAAAAATCCAAGCTGGACTGATTCACCATTTCTGGCATATGAGTCCTAGTATAGTCAAATTTTTAGTTTTTAGGAGTTCCAGACTTGTCTCTACCAAATTTCTATTTCATCCCAGAAACCATAGTCTGGGACTAAATCACCTATTCTAGCATATGATTCCTTATAGGCCTTAAATTTATCATTTTTTAGCATTTGGGTATGTGCAGGATCATCATGGAAAAAACATGCCCTTAAGTGGCAAAAAATTCAAAAAAACCAAAGTTAAGCAACTTGACTTAAAAATTTGAATAAATTATGGGTATGTGCAGGATCATGATGGCCCAAAAAGTGGCAATATGCTAGGTATTTGTAGGGTATGTAGCTGATGACTTTTTTTTACCAGAAATTGATGAAATGAAAAGGATTTTTAAAGGATATTCTCACCTTTCCACCAATATAAATTATGCTTTACTTTGAATTTAATAAATAATTATTATTCATTTTCTATTTAAATTACAACTAAAGTGCTGGTTGATAGGCTGATTGAAAAACATCTCTAGATTTCAAACTGTATCACAATTTTTGAATAAAAAATATGCATCACATTCTATGCTTCATATACTATAGGATTGAAAAAATAAAAAATTCATTTCATTACGTTTTGACCAAGTTAAGGTGGTCAGACATACGAGTTTTTATATTTTTTAAAATTTGTAATAAAAAATTCATAATTAATTATTTACTTGGAAAAAAATTATAGAAAAATATGCATCACATCCAGAAATGAGTCCTCTACTTATATCTAAAATATTATAAAGAAATATTATCATTTTATTGTGGTTAGGGTGGTCAGACAGACACATATTTCTTAATTTTTCCCTGAAATTTAAGTACCACTACATTGAAATTTCAAATTTTTCCCAAATAGATTTTTTATTTTTAAATAAACCTAGTATTTTAGAAACTACATTCAATTTTCTACATATTATATTCTTAAATATTTTTGAAATAATATAGATAACTTATTCAAATTTTTACGTCAAGTTTCCTAACTCTAATTTTTCAATTTTTGCCACTTAAGGGCCTATTTTTCCATGATGATCCTGCACATGCCCTTATCTATATTATTTAAAAATATGTAAGAATATAATCTGTATCAAATTGAATTTAGTTTCTAAACTACTAGGCTTATTTAAAAATTAGAAAAACCTATTTGGTGAAAATTTGAAATTTCAATGTAGTAGTACTTAAATTTCAAGGAAAAATAACAAGTAGGTGTCCAATAACCACCCTAACCACAATAAAATGATAATATTTTTTATAATATTTTAGATATAAGTAGAGGACTCATGTCCGGATGTGATGCATATTTTTTTGTAATTTTTTTCCAAGTAAATAATTAATTATGAATTTTTTATTACAACTTTTTAAAAATATAAAAACATGTGTGTCTGACCTTCTTAACTTGCTCAAAACTTCATGAAATTCAAATTTTTAAAATCCTATAGTATGTGAAGCATAGAATGTGACACATGTTTCAGTTTCAAAAAATGTGATACTATTTGAAAGCTATAGATGTTTTTTAATTAGCCTATCAATCAAGACTTTAGTCGTAATTCAAATAGAAAATCAATAATAATTATTTATTAAATTCAAAGCAAAGCATAATTTATATTGGTGGAAAGCTAAGAACCTCTTTTAAAAACCATTTTGTTTCATTAATTTTGTGTAACAAAAAAGTCATCAGCCACATACCGTACACATACCCATCATATCGCCACTTTTTGGTCCATCATGATCTTGCACATACCCATTTTAGGTCCCCATTCAAGCTTCTACATGTTTCTAGGTGCACATCCCTGATCTTTCAATTTAATATTCTATTTTACTTTCATTTCTAGGTCATTTACTGTAGTCTTACATATCATTAAGTTTCATAATTAGGTCTTGCATGTCATTTATCTTTCCAAGCCCTAGCTTGGTGGTGAACGCCCTTTTAGTTTGTAGTCAATTGAAGTGGATGCTCGCCACCTTTGAGACATAAGCACAAGGATAGGGATCTTATTTCACACTTGCAACACTCAAATACACCTAAGAGATCTTAATCCAATAAAGAATGCAAAGAGAGATTTAACATTAAGGTACCCTAGGATATGATTTCAGACTACAAGAGGGGTTCACCACCAAGTTTAGACTTGGAAAGACAATGCAATGAAAGATGAAATGAAAAACCCTAGTTTAATGCAATGATTTAATGAATGACCAAGAAATGACCATGAAAAAAAATAGAAAGCTACAAAATTGAAAGTGTGCACCTACAATTTGGAGAGAGATGGAATGAAGCTTTGAAATCCTAAAATTGTTGTCTTTTAGGCCTAGTGGGACTCATTCACCATTCTAGGTGAATCAATCCCAGATTAGGGTTTTTGTACAAGAACATGTTTCTTAGAAAAGGGTATCTGAAACTGCAAAAATATCAAAAATTGACCCAAAATGGGACTCATTCTCCATTCTTGGCGAATGATTCCACTTAGGGTTTTCTAAAACTTGAAGGTCTAAATCTGGTCTTTAATGTCTACTCTTCCCATTCCTTGTGATTTCTAGATCTGAAACTGTTAATTTCAGACCTATAAGTGGCTTTTTGTGAAGACGATGACCTAGAAAATAAGGGGAATATTCCAACAAGTTTGTAACCAAATCTTCAATGATCTCCAAGTCTTCAAATCACCTAGATCTGCAATCACATGCAAAGAAAGAGAGAAAATGTTGATTGTTAGGGAATAGGGGTTTACCTTGGTCAAACTACTTTTAGGTAATTAAACCAAAATGATGAAATAAGATAATGAAGCATGAGCATGAAGTAATGTAATTAGAGCCTTGCCATGATGATGGATCTTAAATTCTTGCAACAATTGATGAAGAATTCACCCTTGAATTCCTTAGAAATGATCTTGATAGCTATCTTGATGATGTTATGAAGACTTAGAGTGCTTAAGTCTTGCTTGCTTGACTTGAAAACTTGAATATATGATGAAATAATGATTTGAAATCTTTTTTATATAGGAAATTCACTCACATGACCATTAATTTGATTCACAAGGCCGACATTGAATAAATTTGAATGAAAAACCCACTTTTCTTGCTTAAAGCCTTAAAAATAGGCCAAATGGGACTCATTCACCATCCTGGGTGAATGAGTCCCACTTGGATAGGAACCATTCACCCAAGGTGGTGAATGGGTCCCATAGGGGCTATTTTTCATGCTAAAGTGTTAGGGAGTGAAGAATTTAAGCTTTTATGTTGATTTTGTTGGGTTTTTTTAATCAAAATATGCCTTGGGATGCACAATATGGGGTCATAAGGGCCTATTAATGCTGATATTAAGGTTATAAATGTAAGAGGGCCCAATATCCCATGTGAAAGTGTAAATAAATGCACTTTACACCACTGAATTAAGGCAAAATTGAGTCTATTTAGCTTAGAAGGGCCCTAAATCCCATGTGAATGTGTAAAACACATTACAACAATAGATTAGGTCCACTTAGTTTACAATCCTCTTGAAATCAATGTGACAGTGTAGATAAATACAATTTACAACACTAAATTAAGAAAAAGTTAAGTTAATTTATCTTAAAAGGGGTCCAAGACCTAATGTGGATGTGTAAAACACCTCACAACACTAGATCAAGGTGATGTTAAGTCCTATTTGTCATTAATTATTCCCAATTCAAGCAAGGAAAAGGAAAAAATTGCAGTGACTCCATAGTCATTAATCATACCATAGGAAAACCTTTAGTAGATCTATTTCCCTCATTCCATCATGTTGTGCCTTCTACACACGCGCTCCGCTTGGACTGGGGAACCCCTCTGTTTGTTTCTCCTTTGTTAGGTCAATTTGCATTTGCTTCACTTTTTCTGTCCATGTTCTTTGACCCAAGTTGATTAAGTGCTTTCAAAATTAAAAAATATTACCATGCTTTTCCATTTTCCAAAGTTTCAAGAAGTTTGGGGGTTTGCAGAAATTTCAATGCAGGTTTCCATTGTGTGGAAGTCATTCCCCCTTTTTCCATCTGTGGAGATTCCTTTGTCGATCTCTATGTGTGGGTTGTTGTGTGCAGGACATCTTCACAACATTGTTTACTATGGAATCCACTTATTGTTTCTCTGCATGGACTTCTCCCCTCAGCTTCCACTCTTCAATTTTTGCATTTGTACTTGTGCATTTTTTGAAATACCTACAATAAATTCCTAGCATTTATGACATTTGGTCTTATAAATATAGGCATTGACCTCTCATTTTCCACTTGAGCATTTGAAATTTGTGGAGCTGAGCAGACTGATATTGCACAAAAGGATCTCGATGACTGAAGCATTGGCTCTCCCCTTTCCTTCGTGCGGTAACAGGTAAGGTCTTATTCCTTTTTCCTCTGTGTTGTTGTGGATTTTCTTAAGAATGGATTTTTGGGGTTCTTTAGGGAATAAGAACATGGAGTGAAATGGTTTTGAAACTTGTAGTGGAGTTTAGTTAAACATAGTAAAATTGAACACTATACAACCATCATGGCGATCAAAAGTAAAAAGCCTACTTGGTTTGTGAGATCTCATTCTCAAGCAGCCGCCTTTAGAAAACTGTTCAGAATGGAATCATCTTGAATGGATCTTGCTCACCTCATTGCCATAACTAAATCATCAAAAAAAATATAAACACTTAGAAATTAAAACCCTTGTGGGCTTCTTTGTGAGAATTTTTATTGGCGAAAGTATGAGGCACCTAGCCTATTTGGCTATAGAAAAAATCTAACGACCTCCCAATTGGAAAACCCCACCTATGTGTTTACTATGAGTGTGTTAGTTAAAATAATTAGAAATAGGCTAATTCTTCGAGCCTGTGGGAATATTGCTTTTCAGGTCTCCATGTGTGGGTCATCGTGGGACCATGTCCATTGTTAAAGACAACTTAAATGAATCTCCTACCGATGGCTTTCACCTTGATCATTTACGTAGGCACTAAACCAAGATAAAACCAAAATCTCAAAAACTCAGCCAAGTCCTTAGCTAGTTGAGGAGTTCCCCTTGCGGGTCACCATTGGTGGAAAGTTTTCGAACCTAAGTTTTCCATAGATTGAACTCAAAACATTTAAAGTCCAAAAAAATTAATGGGTTTAAATATGCAGGCACAATTTGTAGATCTCTATGAGCCCAAGGCTGTCTCTTTACTGCCAAGCATTTGACAACATCCACATTGATAGCTTCAGTAGCTTGGTGTTCTGCATGGGCTGAGGAAAAAAAATTACCAAGTGAACTAATCCCAAACACTCTGATATGCATTTCAAACGTGACTTAATGATTTTTCATTGAAATTTCTTGATAATTAAACCTACAGATATATCCCCGTGAAACTCCATTTGTGAGTCATTGTGCTCCCTGACCTGTTTCTAATAGACTTAACACTTGCAGCCTCCATGAGATGGAAACCCATAGCTCCCACCCTAAAATGTCACAAACCTTACAAATGAACACAAAATGATGGAATTTAATGAATGTAGTGGCTCCTTTAAAGTATGTGGATGCATTTAATGACCTTTTAGCATGATTTAAATAGCGTTTCACTCTTTTTTATTTATGAAGGCATTTACTACATGTTCTCTGTGGATCATTTATGGAACCATATGAGAACACTTACAAGGGAAAGAAGAGTGAAAAAGCTAAAAAGGTAGAAAAGGAAAAGACTAAGATGAAGTACAAGTTCCACAGGGTTGAGTGCACCTCAAATATTGTCTCACAATGGGATAAGGTGATGGATACAGAAATGGGTTACATCAATGTAGATGGATTCACACAACGAGTCCTAGTTAACAAGAAAACTGAAGAGGGTTGGAAAGTAAAAAAATGTGGGATTGTAAAAGCAAAAGGTTTCCCTCCAACTCTAATTAGCCTAGAGTTGATCTTCGCATGTAGATAATGTTATCATCATCAATGTAGAAGAGTAGTTACTATGGATGGACAGGTGCTAGTTGATTTGACTCCTATGTCAATCAGAAGGACATTTAGGATCCCTCTATTTAATAACATGGAAGATCTTGAGAAATAATATTCCCTAAATGTATGGAAAGCCGATCCCACTAGCTATAAAAGGACTATAAATTAGACATGGTTGCTCGAGAAAAGAGGTGGTGCTAATAAGGTGCTTGGAAAGCTATACCAGAGTGACTTCACGAAGGAGGTCAATGACCCCGTGACACTACTAAGAAAGGTAATGGGGCTGCATAATCCTTCAATATTTAAGTAGTGGATGTGGTACTTCATAGAAGAGATCCTCAAGGGTGAGACTAAATTCCATTGGGGGGTATGTGCAGGATCATCGTGGAAAAAATAGGCCCTTAAGTGGCAAAAAATTAAGAAAAATCAGAGTTAGGCAACTTGACATAAAAAATTGAATAAGTTATTTATATTATTTCAAAAATATGTAATAATAGAATCTATAGAAAATTGAATGTAGTTTCTAAACTACTAGGTTTGTTTAAAAATAAAAATATCTATTTGGTGAAAAATTGAAATTTCAATGCAGTAGTACTTAAATTTCAGAGAAAAAATAAGAAGTAGGTGTCTGTCTGACCACCCTAACCACAATAAAATGATAATATTCTTTTATAATGTTTTAGATATAAGTAGAGGCCTCATGTCCTGATGTGATGCATATTTTTTTGTAATTTTTTTCCAAGCAAATAATTAATTATGAATTTTTTATTACAACTTTTAAAAAGTATAAAAAACTCATATGTCTGACGACCTTAACTTGGTCAAAACTTCATGAAATTTATTTTTTCTTTTTTTAATCCTATAGTATGCAAAGCATAGAATGTGACGCATGGTTTGGAATTAAAAAATATGATACCATTTGAAAGCTATAGATGTATTTCAATCAGCCTATCAATCAAGAATTTAGTCGTAATTCAAATAGAAAATGAATAATAAGTACTTATTAAATTCAAAGTAAAGAATAATTTATATCGGCGGAAAGCTGAGAATCTCCTTTAGAAACCCTTTTCGTTTCATCAATTTTTGGTAAAAAAAATGGTCATCAGCCACATACCCATCATATTGCCACTTTTTGGCCCATCATGATCCTGCACATACCTTAGGCCAAAATACTTAGTAATAATTTGCACGATAAATTTTTTGCAGTAAAGAAGAATAGCGAGTTCTATATGACCTCCTAAATTATATTCTTCTGGCAGTTACTTTCCCCTACAAGGGATTGAATTGTGTTGGTGAACTGGGAATGAAGAAAGGGAAAAACCCTATTTATAATTGTTACCCACAACTTCAATATGAAAATTACAAGAGAGATTATAGGTGGGTCAACGATGCCTTCATAATGCACATTGTTCAAAATCTATGAAAGGATTTCCATATAAGAATGTCTCATAGCATGAAGGCATTGGTCAAGAATTTCAAGTACTAGTTCATTTAATTCCCCAAGTTTTCTTACATAAGGGTTGAGGGATTCTCAGGGTTCCCATATCATCTGCCAAGGTACACTAGTGATAGAATTGTTTTATTAGAATTAACTCAACAATTGAAAATTTCCCATTCTTTACCACATGATAAACATCATGCCAGAGTTTTGTACCCCATAGTTTTTGGAAAAGGAGTATATTCATGCCCCACTACCCCATGTGAAAAAAAATTAGAAAAAGAACTTGTAGAGTACAACCTAGAATTACACACAGAGAGAGGAGGCTTGGATCCTCTGGGAAAATTGAAGAAACAAGTTAGAAGGAAATACACCCACAGGCCCTATATATTGAAGAATTTTGGGCCAATTGTTATGACGATCATGAGGTAAAGTGAAGACATATGAGAATGACAACAAAATTTGTAAAATCTATTGATCTATTTCTAGTTCTTGACCAAATGGTTGATAATGAAAACACTTTGGATGAAGGATACAATGCTCTTGCCAAAGTTCCATTGCCAATAATTGACTAGACCAAACCAAAGGTCTTGGATCTAGATGTAGTCTCCTACCTAATAGAACAAACAACTAAGAAATGGCTAGACAATCAAGTGACTCAATTGCAACAACAGGTTGTATAATTGACATATGGGGAGTTGGAGGATGACATTGAAAGTGGCACCAGTGCAGGATCCTTAGGGGAGGCTACTAAGTCTCCACCTATCACTCAATCAAAAAGGAGAAAGGAGCTGTTGGATTAGTAGCCCAAGTAGAAAGTGTATATTAGGAGGGAACTTGAGGGGACAACACCACCTAAGAAGACTAGAGAATGAGAACCTTCATTTTTGATATACCCACTATTCAAGAAGAATATTTCTTGCCTCAGGAGGAGGAAGATGAGCAACCACAATCACCTCCATGTACCACTTCCCAACTCCCAACTCCCACAACTACACCATCTCCCTCCACTCCACTATTGTTGTTAGTATCATACCCACCCACTATGGGCATCTCTGTCCACCTTACCTCTAGTTCCCCAACTACTCTCGGAATCATGTGGACTCATCATCATCCACCTCCTCTCATCTATCATCTTCCTCACTTCCACCCCCATTTCCTACTCTCCCCACCCTGCCAGCCTCTATGCTCACCACTTCTATGGCACATGCCTCCTTGCCTGAATTTGTTTTCTCTTATTTGCAAACATGCCACCACAACTTTCAAAAAATGTTTTAACTCAAGATAAATTATTTATGGCTCAACTTTCCGCTTCATTTCCTATCCCTCCACCTCCTAAAAATCACCCCAAGATGGAGGCCACTATGAAAATATGTGAAGAAATGGAAAGGAAAAGTGAGATAAGCTCAAATAAACAGTTGATATCATTGAAGAGCCAAAAGACTCACACTGTGATGATTATCATGAGCATGTTGACGCTGTATAAGGATTGTTGATTTAGATGAAGTTTTTCTAATGAAGAGGGGTAGAAAACAACCAAGGACAGAGAAATGAGTGGGTTTGACACCCATTATGATGTGGAGACCTTAGATTAGGAGCCTGAGGATGAGCAACATGAAGAGCATGAGGAAAAAGAGGTGAGTCTAGAGGAGCACCACTCTGCGAATGGAAGAAATGACATAGAGATCAATACAAGGAAGGGTGATTAAATCCTAGAGGTTGGCTAGATGAGGGCATACAAGATAAAGAACTACCTTAGGATAAAGAACAAGATAAAGAGAACAAAAGTGAAGATGAAAAAAAAGATGAGCTAGGCTAAGAGGAAGAAAATACCAAGGAAAGAAATGTAGAATCCATTGAGCCTTATTAGGGAAAAGCAATAATATAGGAAGAAGAGAAAGATGAAGCAATTAAGGACACTGAGTATGCTCCTAGGCATGAGGAGGAGGAGCTTTCAAACGGTCAAGGAGATAGAGATAATGAATTGAACACTACATCCCTTGACCAACAAATAGAGATCCCCTCTTGGCTGGAGCAACAACTGAAGAAATAGAGCTCCTATGCTCCTCGATCCAAAGGCTTTTCTAGAATCCATATTGGTTCAAGCCCAGGTAAAGACACAACAAAAGAATAAGCCCAAGGTTAGATCTCACATTACAACAAGCACATCGAGATCTTTCATATTGTAGATAGCAACCTCGACTACGGATAAGGATGTAGAGAGCCTTTAGGCTAAGGACTATGAAGTAACAACCATCAACCTAGGCCTCATTTCTTGAGCCAAAAAGATTGATGATTTTTAGGGGTCTATTACTAAAATCTTATAGTTCAATTAGACAAAGATAAAGCCATGAAGGAAGAGTTGAAGGAATAGGTAGTAGAGTTGACTTCCTTTATACAACAATGGACCACAATCAGAGAGCAAGATCCAATAGAATCACCAACACCCACCCTGTTATCAAAAGAAGAAATTAATAAAATGGAAAGAATGAGAACTTAGTATAAGTCCACATCGAATTGGTTCAAAAGGGTAACAAACATAGGCAACAAGGGTATTTACTATGTAGTGAAAATGCACAACCATTTTCTAATCTTGCAAAAGGAGATTGAGATGGAGGAAAGGGCATGTAAATATTTTCTTGATCTTTACAACAGGGAATACCCCAAATTGAAGAGCATTTTGAAGCTATCTATAGAGGTTTGGGAGCAATAGTTGGCTCTACCAAAGGAATATCAATGGCTACTCGAAGCATGGTTATTTAATTTTGAACTTAGAAAGGGGATTCTAGAGAAATCTTTGACTGAATTGAATTCTATTCATGCTCGTGTTGTTTCCCACTTGGCTGAGAGTGATGACCTCTTAGAATTACTGACAGGATCCAAGATGTTGACCAAGGAACTAGATTGTGAATTTGTAAAGCACGAATTCCACAAGAAAATGAAATAGGTAACTGGTGACACTTTTTCAACAAAATTTATGGATTTTTCTCTACGAGATTTCTATAAAATGAAAAAAATTATTCAGGTGGGAGACACATGCATAAAGCTTCAAGGTGAAATGATGGAGGAATTTAAAAGGATCGCCTTCCACATCACCAAATTTGACTTCCCAAACCAAAACAAGCTCTTGGTAGTTCTGAAAAAGTTTGTTCATTATGATTTTTGCAATAGGATGCTAGAAATATTATAATAAAAGAGAAATAATTATAGTTTCTATCTAGAAGAAAAAATTATCTATAGGACAAAATTGGCTAAAAGACAAAATAGGGAAAAGACAAGAATAGTCAATTTTATATTGTAAAATTTTGTACTTGTATTGGGTGATGTGAAAACCCTAGGTTAGAATGAATTCGAGCCATTCATTGTGAATTGATCTTGACCATTCATTTAGCTTTTGGAAATATATAAATAGGGGCATCCTCTCATTTTCAAGGAGAGATGAGTTGTTGTAAAAGGAATTTTGAAGCAATAGAAGGAAGCATTGAAGTTGGTATTTTCTTTGAGTTTTCTCATTATGTGTGCATGATTTAGCCTCCATAATTTATCTCAGTTAGCCTATTTTTAGTTTGGTTTCATTTTAGCTTGTTAGTTTATGTTCAAATTTAATGGTGACCATGTGTTGCAGTATTTGATGCACTTCCAACTATTTTTTTTTGTGGTTTATTGATGATAAATCACTCTGTAAAGCTAGTCTAAGATTATTTATTTGTTGCACTCAAGTTCAACTATATATTCATGCTAAGTAGGTGAATTTTACAGTCTAAAAATATGCAAAGATCCTTAGAAGATTGCACTGGTTTCGTGATATTGTAGGTTACTCTTGGTTAAGAAGAACTTGGTTTGTGAAGTCTGTCTACTGTAATACCTCTCATTGTTGTTGTTGTTCATAGTTTTAGAATTATAATAACTCTCTCTAGACCTTAAATCCTTTTAACCTTTCTTTAAATCTAAATTAAAATTACAATCACAACATCCTAGTAATGTTGAATATGATGAACAAGATGAGTTTCATATTGTTGTTTTAAAACCTGTATCTACTATACTCCATTTTCAAAATTCTAAAACTTCATTAAAGACCTATAACCTCCATGCTTTGTGAACCACAAAGGACCCTTGTGATTACCAACAAATCACACATCATCAACTGAGTTGTTTTATGCACATTCATGACCTAACACCTGAGAGACCTTGGGGTGATTTTTTGAAACTTAGTTTTAGATTTTTACCTTTTAAGAGATACATTATAATTGTTTTTTGTTTGTGTTGAGAGGTAAAAAAAAACCCATCAACAGAACTAGTGCTAGAAGGAGGGAATTTGGATGAAACTGGATCAAATAAGGTCATTTTTACCACAAAGATTCTATGGTTAACTAGATCCACACTAGATAAAGAAGAGTTTCAAGAATTAAAGACCCTATTGGGGCTAGGAGAGCCAAGAAAAGGGAATCTTTAGCATCTGCACCACTCACTTGACCTTCATCTCCTCCATCCCCTCAATCTCCATCTTCTCCATTTACCATCCACATCTAGAACATTACAGCCACCATATCTCAGGCACAAGTTGTTGTAGCTCAACCATTACCACCGCCACCTACACTAATGGATTGGTTGGGAAAAAATCCCTCACCATTATCCTTCAATAACTACTATGATATGCCAAAGAATCTAGAACACTTATTTTCTAAATTATACACCAACAATCCTCAGAGAATAGCTGAAGAATGCGTCAAAATCTTCCAAACTTCCCTTATGGATAGATAAATTGAACATGGGGATGTTGCTTGCAGACTCTTCCCATATTAACTGGGAGAGGAATCCTTTTACTAGTGCATTCACTTGCCTACAGGGTCCATTACCTCTTGGGACCTCATGAAAAATATATTCTGTAGAAATTTAAAGTCGCAATCAAGCCCATAGACTTATACTAGTAGTTCATGTCCATTAGAGGGGAAATTAATGAACCAATTAGCTCCTTCAACAACATATTTCATTGAGCATTTATGAAATTATAGCCACCTTATGTGGTTGATGATGCTTCAACAAGAGCTTAATACTATGCTACCTTAGATAATCTAACATCAGCCTTAGTCAAGCAAATGCATCGACCATTTGCATGTTTGGTAGATTCCTAGATGAAGAAGCAAATGAGGAAATCATAGATTTGGGACAACATTTGGCTATTCCACTACCTTCATTGGGACTTGTTGCCAATCTTGGACAAGTACATGGGCTTAGTCATGCCTTAGCCAATCAAACTCCATTAATGAATTAGGTTCCATAGCTGCCCACCATGCCACATCCAAGACCTCCATTGAATCGGGCTCTATGAATGCCTAGTTATTGACAAAATTTAAATTAGCATACTTATCCATAGTAGCCCAACATATGTACCTTTATGTTTGTAGAACTTTGAAGCTTTACCTACTCAACAAAATCTATCTACAACACACCCAATCTTTCTCTAGAATTTTGTACCAACAGAAAGCAATTTGGATAAGGAACAAATTGATGAATTGTTTGAACAAGTAAAGAAGTTGAACATCATGGTTACTCACTTAAGGAATCAAAAAAATAAGTTGAAAGCATCTCAAATAAGTATTCAAGCCAGATGCCATAGAGATAGTCATGATTTAGGCCTAACTTCAAGGAAAACTTATGAACAAAGTCAGAATTTTAGAAAAAAAATTGAAAGAAGGTAGCTCCAAAGACATAATAGAACAAGGAATACTAGGCCAAATAATGGAGGGGTTCTTACACCACTTGACCTACCTAGTAGTGCAAATAAATTATCAAGTGGAGTATACTTGGTTGAGGCAATGTTATCTAGATGGTGTAGAATCCATTAAACCAACATGCATTCTGAGCTCAAATGTTTGAAGTTTCAAACTGTTGTTGCAATCTTTCACGTAGAAGTACAAAATATTGTTGATAATTCGAGTTGTCAAGATATAATTCCCTTAGAGCCATATGATTTATTCTTGGTGTTCAACCAAGTGCCATTCCCTCAAAGTGATAAGAACCAACCTGAGAATGAGTTTGTAGAAAAGGGAGGCAAAGCAAATGAGGTTTGTAACAAAGGAATTCTATCTCAGATGTTTGATTCAATAGATAATGGTCCTAAATATGAGGAAAAGAAATGAGAGGAAGAGGCTCACATGTTCCACCAACACCTAACCCCTTATAACTTGAGGAATAGACAAGCCAATGGTCCATTCACAACTTCCATACCACCAAATGATTTCAATATGCCACCTGACCCAAATGCTAGCAATAACCTGCCTTATCCCAAGGTACCTGCTCAATACTTCAATATGAATAGGAAGCATGATTTTATCAAAGAACTACACACTAATCTTCCCAAAATTAATCCATTTGAGGAAGATGTAGAATAGATGGGAGAGTATGTGGTAGAAGAATTAAAGAAGGTAAAAGTGAGCATGTCATCTTTTCAACTACTAAGGGAACCCGCTATTAGGAATTCCTTCTTTTGATCGTTGAATGGGAATGCACCATCAAAACTACCCAAAGATGCAACAAAAAAGAGGGTCACATTTGGCACCACTAACAATGCACCAGAGATCAGAGAAATTGTAGGGATGAAGCTTGTTCAACAACCTAGTAAGGATCAATAATCTGATAAGTAGTCAAGCAAGGAACGAAATATGATGTAAACAAAGGATAAAGGAAATGAAAAGGAAAGGCTTAGGTGGCTTAAGGTGACACCACTATAGGCTTGTTCCAAGTTAGGCTGGAGACCCCTTCTTTCCTACTAACCATCTATGTGCTTGGAAAAAATCTACACAACTGCCTTCTATATTTTAGGGCCTCTACAAACATCATGCCATTTGTAGTTTGTAGGGAATTGGGTATAACTCCTACCCCATCCAAAAGGAAGGTAACTCAACTGGATAAGATTGAGGTAAATGTAGTGAGGGAGGTAAAAAAAATCTGAATGCAAGTTGTAGTAGACCTAAGGGCACAACAAGTCATTGATATTCAATTTATAGACATCACTGACACTTATGGTATCATATTAGGAAGATAATTCACTCGAGTTCTCAATGGTTATACTTCAACTGATTATTCACATAGAGCTAGATTAAAAATCACCCCAGGATGAGATTTATGATAACTATGTAAAACAAGACAAATGAAGTATTGTCTATAGAAACAAAATTGGGGAATTATCTCCTAGTTACATATGAGGGTGAAGAAGAGGAGGTAGAAGTTCTTGTGATGTGTCATGCCTCTCCCAACTTGACTACCCTTCCTAGTAGCATGAACGAATTGGTTGAATCTAATAATGAATACTTTGAGGAAGATGGAAACTTGCGGATGTTTGATGGCTTCAGGGAGTTTATGAAAAAGTGCGCACAAGATCAGCTCATTCTAGGAGCTTGAATGAATTTTAAGGAACTATGACTGACTAGCTAGTGCAAAATACATGATGCACCTCATTATGAGTTTGAGTGTTGGCTATGCTAAATAGCAGTAGATCAAATAAAAAGGAAGATCACCATATTATAAGTTTTGAAGGGGCAGCAAGATCAAAACCAATTTGAATGTAAATAGTCTGAGGATGAAGGACTAGAGGCATTGTCAAGAAATGAGGTATGCTCTGCTAGCTCCAATGGAGGATGCCTCTCCAAGTTATGGAAATTACACTTCAATGGATCCAAATCAAAGCAAGGAGTGGAAGAAGGCTTTGTTTTTATCATCACATTGGGTAAGACCTTCTTTGATGCACATAGATTACAATTATACTTTACCAACAAGGTAACAGTGTATAAAGCATTAGTGCAATGGTTACTTATGCAATTATGAAAAAGGGTTAAAATGTTCCAAGTATTTGGGGATTCAGAGCTAGTAATAAAACAAGTCAAAAAATTATACTCATGCCATGACTCATGGTTAGGTAACTATAGGCATAGGGTGTGAGACCTAATAGAGTGGTTTGATGCATTTAATATCTAGTTAATTCCCTGAACTAATAACCAAACTGTCGATGCATTACCACAAGCGACCAACACCTTGCAACATTTTTCATTAACTAGCTTGAAGAAATTCACATTGGAACTCACTCCCACCCTTTCAGTACAAGATAGTGTGACCAATTTCGAATTGTTTGAGGATGATAAGCATATCCTAGGCTTCATTACCAGTTTAGATGTGTTTTCTTCTCAAATTATGGATGAAGTAGAACCTAAGGAAGCAAAGCTTGATATAGAAGGGGTCACTAACTTGAAAGCCAACAAAATACCAAGAGGTATGGTTTAGTTAGAAAGAATCTTTGACCTTGATCTCATAATGGATTAGGACTAGTATACCAAGGACTCCATAGATAGTCAATGTCATGCACATAATCTGGGTACTGCAGAAAATATAAAGAACATTTTTATTGGAAAAGTCTACACTCCAGATGAAAGGAAAGGGATAATTGATGCATTGAATACATATCATGTTGTGATAGCTTGAGGCTATGAGTATCCAAATATGTATGATACTTCAATCATTACTCATACCATTCCCATCAAGCCAGATGTGAAGTCATTCAGGCAGTCACAATGTCCAATCAATGCACTGTAGGAACCCATTATTTTTAAAGAAGTGAAGAAGTTGTTGTTTGCACATATCATTTTCCCTATCTAATATTCCACTTGGGTGGCTAATTTAGTTCCAGTTTGGAACAAGAATGGAGAAATTAGGTTGTGCATGGATTTAAAAAATTTAAGTTGAGCCTCAAAAAGGATAACTATCCAGTACCTTCACTAAATGAAGTATTACATACTATCAATGGCTCGTAGAGGATGTCCTTTCTCAATGGCTACTTAGGCTACAATCAAGTGATGGTGCAATACAAGGAAAAACACAAGACTAATTCCATCACAAAATGGGGTACATTCGCAAATAGAAGGATTCCTTTCAGGTTGATCAACATAGGGGCAACATTTTAGCGCACTATGGATATTGCCTTCAAGGATTTGATAGGTAAGTGCATTATCACCTACATGGGTGACCTCATAGTATTTTGCAAGAAGAGAGGAGATCATGTCTTTGATTTATGCAAGGTTTTCTAGAAATGCAAAGAGTTTGGCATCTCCTTAAATCCAAAATAGTGCATCTTTGAAGTAACTAACGAAAAATTGCTAGGACATGTAATCTTAGAGAAGGGCATATCAATTGATGTAGAATGCATTCAGGCCATCCTCAAGATTCAACCTCCTAGCAACAAGATAGAAATGAACTCCTTCTTTAGGAAGATTAACTTTGTAAGGAATTTTATCATAGGGTTTCCTTAGATCATGAAACCATTGAATGTTATGCTTAAGCAAGATGCTAAGGTTGAATGGAC
>VDFB02156201.1:0-29984 GCA_007258455.2 Sequoia sempervirens | reverse complement strand
TCTCTCTCCATTCTCTCAATCACTACCTCTCCCTCCCACCCTCTCTCTCTCCCCATCTCCAAGTCTCTCCCTCCTTCCCTCTTTACCTCTCCCTCCTTGTCTCATTACCCACCCCTCTCCCCCCTCTATCTCTCTCACCCCTATCTCTCCCCTATACCTCTCATCCCTCTCTCCCTAGGTTGTAGGAATCTCACCTCTATATCTCTCTAGGCTCTCTAGTTATTTCCCTCCCTCTTCACCTCTCTCTAGTTCTGGAAAAATGCATAAATTTTGATGTCTCATTGAACTTGAAGAAATGTGTATTCGGGGTTTCAGAATGAATTTTTTTGGGACACATAATTTTAGAAAGAGGAATTTCCATTGATCCTGATAGAGTAGAGTCAATTCTAAAGCTACCTATGCCTGGCAGTAAAAAAGAAATTTGAGATCTTTCTTTGGAAAGATAAATTGTGTGTGAAAGTTTTTATTTTGGATTTGTGGAGATTGTCAAACCATTGAATGATATGATGAAGAAGGATGCAAAATTCAAATGGACTACAACGAGGCAAAGGCTACTTTCTCATAGATTTTAAGCAATCTATTTCAGAAGCACCAGTCTTGACTAGTCCAGACTACTTGCAGTCATTCTTCATTTATTCCTTTGCATCTGAACACTCTTGCACCACTGTTTTGACACAGTGAAAAGAAGGGGATGAAAGAAAAATTGCTTTCATGAGCTCCCCTTTTAAAAATTCTAAGATAAGGTATCCACTATTAGAAAAGCAAGCATTTTCATTAGTAAGGGCTGCCAAGAAATTTTGACACTACATCTTACATAGCAAGACTACATCCATCATCTCAGATCCAATAGTAGATTCCTTACTCATGTAGGGTGAACTAGGAGAGAGAAGAGGGAAGTGGATGGTAATCCTACAAGAGTTTGATCTTGAAATCCATCCCATGAAATTGGTTCGAGGGTAGGGTTTGTCTAAGGAAATGAATGAGGTAGATTCTAAGATCATGTGCCAACAATATACAATGCAGTCTTTCATTAGAGATCCTTGGTACAATGATTTAATCTTTTTGTTGGTAAACAACAAGTGCCCAGAAGAGATGAACGTTACATAGAGAAGAGCATTGAGGCTAAAAAGTGCTCATTATATGATTAAGAACAAAGCTCTATATAGAAGAAAATTTGAACGTGTTTACCTACGTTGTTTGGACCAACAACAAGCAAAGCAAGTATGGGGAGTTTCATGGAAAGCACAACACTAGACATGGCTTAGCAGATGTCATGGATCACCAAATTCGTAGATCAGGGTATTATTGGCCACACGTGTTTTAGGATGCCCACCAACATGTACGAACATACCATACTTGTCAAACATCCACATCCAGAGAACTCAACCTAGCAATTCCATTGTAGCCAGTATACAAGGTAAGGCCTTTTGCCCAATGGGCATTAGATTTTGTTGGTGTGATTAACCCAAACTCCTCTACAAGGCATTAATTCATCTTAACTGTGATGGATTACTGCATGCAATGGATAGAGGCTCAGGTGTATAATAATTGTACCACCGACGTATTCATCAAGTTCCTCAATGATCATATTATTACCAGATTTGGGGTACCCTTTTCTCTGGTATGTGACAACAGCCCCGCTTTTTATTTTACACACTTTATTCAGTGGGACTTTGAGTATAAAATAGTCTTGAAATATTCTTCCAGCTACTATCCACATGGTAATGGGGTAGCTAGAATCTAAAACAAAAATATGTTGGAAGTTATTAAAAGTTTATTAGAGCATAATCTTAGGGACTAGAACACACAAGTAAGATTCACCTTATGGGTAGATAGAACCAAGATTAAGGCTAATTTAGGGAATTTTCCATATAAGTTCTAGTTTATGGTTAGGATATCGTCTTTCCTATAAACCTCCAAACCCCAGTCTTATCATTTATGCAAGAATTTTACACTAATGACGACAGGATAGAGATCAAGTTGATGAACTTACTAAATTTAGAAGAACAAAGAGATGTTGCTCTACAACAACAATCTAAATATCAAGTTGTAGTCAAGCATTGGTTTGACAAGCGAGCCAAGATCAAGGCCTTCATGGTATCTGATATTGTTCTGATATGGGATAAAACTAGAGAGAAGAAAGGTGATCATCAAAAAATTGATAGATTATGGTTAGGACCATATCAAATCCACAAAATCTCGGGAAGAAGAATGCTTTACGGTTGAGGTGCTTTAATGGGAGGAGACACCGTTTCCATTGTCTACGTCAATGGATGGTTTTCTCAAATATTATTTTTTCCCATGAAGGCTTGAGGGTTCTTCCTTTGTATATATTTAGTTTAGTTGCTTTTGATACATGTTGGTTTCCTTGTTTCATGTTTTTTGTTGCTTTTGTTTGTTTTGTTCTTGTTGTTTTCTTTGATTGTTAGATTTCCTTTTTAATAATTTTGGAACAATGGATAGTTAATTAAGCATACTTAAAGAGCTATGAGAGAATTTGATTTAAGTATTTTTAGAAGTTATTTTTAGTTCTTTTCATTTTGGAATTTACATTTTATGATTATTTTAGTAGAAAGTTCAAAGGTTTAAACAAATGGGAACATTTTAAGTGATCTTGTGAAACTTGACTAAATTTGTCACTCATTAATCAAAATTATTTAAGTCCCCAAGAGTCCATTTGTCATAAGGTGGTTGTATTCATGTTTTGAGTGAAAAATTTGGTGTCACAATGCTGTCATGATGTCCATTGTAGTTCTCAACCCGATCTTTAGGCTACATTTCACCGAACATTGACTATCTAAAGAAAAAAAAAGAGAATGTAAGAAAATTTGGAAATGAACTCCAATCAATAAGGGTGATTCAAGTATCTATAAGGGACTATGGACATCTAGTTAGCAGTAGAGCAATGTTTTGAGAGAACTAGAGGTCAAGGCTATGGATTCTTGGCTAGTAGCAAAGCAATGCCCAAGATATCATTGCAGGACAACTAAAATGACCCACCTCATGTAGCTTAAAGGGGGGTGTATTCATTTCAAGAATAGTGGAAGTCTTTAGGGAATAGAATGAACCACAAGAACACACTCGGATTTGAAGTTTTTACAATGATGCACAACTTGAGATCTTAGCTCAGTCTTGTTTGTTGTAACCAATCATGCTCAAGTTAAGGAAATCATAAACCAAAGGTTTTGGGTGACTGAATTCTTTAGTATCTGAAAATGGGTAAACCATTTTCCCAATCGAATCACCATTTGTTATATTGCATAACCACCCCATTTTTTTTGGTTAAAATGGGTCCCCCTTTGTGTTTTCTGTTTGTTTCTTTCCTTGCCCTCTTTGGGTTTTTCTTTCCTTCCTTTTTTTTTCCTTGAGGGTTGTTTCCCTTTTTTGCATTTGTTTCCTTGTTTTCTATCTTTTCTAGAAATAGAATCAGAATTTTGAATTGAACTTGCAATTTTGCAAAAAGTTCAAGTTCAATTTGTTTCCTCAATTCCCCGTTGTTCCTCTATTCGGAATCAAATTTCTAAATCAAAATTGACCTTTTTATCAAAGGGGTCAAGTTCATTTTGTTTTTTTAGTTTTGCGTCTTTCTTTGGTTGGAATTAGAATTTTGAAATGAACTTGCACTTTTCAGAAAAGTGCAAGTTCATTTTCATTCTCTGATTCCACATGTTTTTTGTGTTCAGAATCAAAAAATTAAATTGAACTTGCACTTTTTCTTAAAAGGTCAAGTTCGATTTCCTTTTCTAATTCTGCATTTTGTCTTGTCCTACCTTTTGGTCCATTCGGAAATGTGATTTTCGATCAAACTTTTACGATGAGGGTCAAGTTTCAATTTTTTTTTGACTCCAAAGTTCGCTCACTCACTACATTTATGGTGAATTACTCCACATGCGCGAACCCGATATTTAATCGGATTTATTTTGCAATTATGCTCATAAGTGCATTTCATTCTCACCGAGAGCAGAGTGAAGATGTAAAGGAGCATTTAGGCTTGGGTTTTTGGGTGTTTCCTATTTTGAGTCGTCATCCATTTTTTGAGGTAAGATCTTTCCTATTGTTTGTTTTTCTTTTCTTTTGTTTTGCTTTCTTGCTTCTTTTTGTTTGTTTTGAGTGTTTCATGTTGTGTGGTGTGTTTTCTTTTCATTGTGTCATTTTGGTCTTGCATTTTTCATTTTATTTGTTTTGATCTTTTACGTTTTAGCACTTTTCCCTTTTTGCATTTGGGTTCTCGCTTTTTTCATTTTGTTTGAGTTTTGATTTGCATTGGTTAGCATGCCCCGTGGGTTTGTATTTTCCTACCTTGCACTAACTAGGGTTTCCATAAAAAATTTCAAACTGACCCTTAAATTTCAAATTTTGGGCCTTGTAAAGTTTTAATTTTTGCACCAACGCTTTACAAAGTGGTCCAAATCCCAGGTGTAATTCCAACTCCGAAATCCGCATTCAAAATTAGTATATTTTTTTTTAGGCACCTATCCGAAATCTAAGGTCTGAATGGATATTACCTCCCAAGGGTCCAGTTCTATGTCCTCTAATTCCGAACTCCAACCCTATGATTGCATATTTTCCTAAATAAAACATTCAGAATTTCAAATTTTGAATGAACTTTTTGATTAAGGGGTTAGGTTGGAAGTCCTTTCCACTTATGATTTGCGAAGCATTTGTTGCAGATATGGGTCCATCAAGTTTCACAACTTTGAAGATCACTTTAACACATTGGTTCGATCAAAATTCTATACTTTGAACGGACCTATGAACCAAAGGACCATGTTCCAAATACTTTTATGATCCCGACATCTAATAAGTGTCAAACCAAAACACTTTATTTTAGTTAAGTATGATTGGAATTCTAAATTTCAATTGGAATCGAGAGCTAAGAGCCAAGTTTGAAGTGCAATTTTGATTTTGATTTTTGCTTACAATAGATATGGTTCCACCAAAATTCTAGAGTCTAATTAAACCTTTTTACCTAAGGTTCAAGTTCAAAATTCTTTTTTGATTTTGATTTTCGATATTAATAGAGAAGTTTTACTACTTTTTGAAGGGGTTTTGTTGGCATTTATAATTGTGATGGAACATAGTTATAAGAGGCTATTTAGAGAGTACAATCTATAATGCATTCTTGATGAATCCTCTCTTTTTTTCTTCTTAGGTATCATAAATGTCTAACACAGAGGAGCAACCTGGTGCTAAAGAGGTGGAGAGAGATCCAAAATCCAAATTGACAAAAGTAGATCAAACTCAGTACATAATTAAATTTACAAACAAGGGGCTCTTGTATTTTTTAAATTCACCTATAGAATGATGAGAATCACTGGTACAATGTTAGGGCATATTGATCTAGAAGCATTCAAAAAGGACACCTTTGTAGATGATGCTATTCCAAGATCTAAGAAGATATTAGCTTTAGGGCTTGCTCATTTGGCATCTTTCCCCATTGTTGTTGAATTCCTCGAATTTATTCTAGCAACAACAGAGGCTTATAATCCTATACAATGTAAGTGTATTGACTAATGGGGAAATGAGATAACTGACCTATCTCCTACCATGATCAGGATGATATTTGATTTTCCACCTTATCCTCAACTAAAGATCGTAACAGAAGTTGAGGCATTGCTATAGTATGAGAATTATGTGAGCATACATCAGAGACATATGAATAAAAAAATGGATGAACGTTGGTAAGAAATCTATTACCAAGTTGCCTACAAAGTTCAGGAGATTTGATTTCTTTTTAGAAATAGGGGATATCATTACATTGTTGAGTAGAGTAATGGGTAAGGAAAGTTCTCATATGTATGAAAACTAGACATTCCATTTCATTGAGGTGATCTTAAAGGGAGTTATGTATTTGGACTGGGGTCAGATTGTTTATGATAATATACACAACCAAATCACCAAGGTAAAGGACTCAAAAGAGTTTTACATGTCATCATATGTAATATACTGTGCAGCTAGGATGGGAAAATTCCCAGGTTTGAACACCATGGGAGCTAGAGGTGGAGGGCTAGGACAAAACAAAATATGGGAATACTACAATCAATTAGAGCTCTTAACGATGCCTTTCTCTATGTAGTAATTACTTAGCTGTTAGGCAATCTTGGGTTTAGATTGACCTCAGAGATAATGGAATTGGTAAAGCAATGGGGGAATTGGTTTATCCAGTGTCCTAAGTCAACCTACATTCGCCTATGGGGGTATGAGGGAGATCCATTTCTACTACTTGGGTATTATAGCAATAAATTGATTTTGATTGAGTTCTCTCAAAAAATGAGGGAGATTAACCTTAAAATCTATAGCAAGCATAAAGCTAGAGAGGTTAAGTATTCCATTGATCTTGGATTTTATCAATGTCCATCAGTCGGAGCTACTAAGTCTACTACTAAGGAGCTACAGGAAATTAACCTCAAATTATATCAAGGGACAAAAGACTTTGACCCAAAAGGAAAAATGAACATGTATGCATCCTTGTTTTTGCATCATGAGCCCAACATAGAAGATTTATGGGCAGATTTGCAACATGAATTTGAAGCAAGGAAGATAAAGTATGAAAGATTAACAATTCCTCATATGAGAGAATTCAAGGTTAAAGAAGATATTCCCAAAGGAATGTCAGATAACAGCTTAACCTTTGATCCTTAATATGATAGGGAATAGGTAGCTACACAGACATTGGAACCATCAATTTGATGGAGAGAGAAGAATGTAACATTGATAACATATCTACAACTATTGTGGAGAGAAGTTTGAGGTCGATTGTTGAATGTTTGGAAGATAGGCATAGCAAGGCTAGTGGTAAGAGGAAAGGGGAATAAGGGAAAACATCCTCCTCTTCTCTACCAAAGAAATACAAGATGCTCAAGAAGCAAACTGTACAAATAGGAGAAGAAGAGCTTACAATGGAGATAGTTATAGAAGCATTCCAAAAAGCTATGACCACTTATCAGGTTACTTCTACAGGGGTAGTGTTAGGATTGGGTGTCCAACCTATTACTACCATGTACCCAGAAACGAAGACTGCTCAATAAATCCCTTATGTCTTTCCTGCCCATGCTCAGGAAACAGTGATTGAGGAAGGTCTCTCTATTGTTCCTTTAACAATAGAGACAACAATTGATGAAGGAGAGAAAACTCCTATTATATAATTTCACAAAGTCTCCTCTCCCTTCAGATTTTGAAGAGACTCCTCTGCGGGAAGAAGAGAAGGAATTAACTAAAGAAGAATATGAGGAAGAAGATACAAAATTTCAAGAAGGAAATATTTGGAGAGAGGAAGTTGAACATGTCTTGACAGAAGATGAGCAATGGGAAATCATAGAAAGTGCTAAGAGACAAGTTGCCAAGGATAAAGTTGCTAAGGATAAGGATGGTGAAGAAGAAGCTCAAAGAAAAGAGATGGAGCAAAAGAAAATAGAAGAAATAAAAGCTGGGAATAAAATGATTGAGTAAGAAAACGCTAAAAAAGAGATGCTTGAGCGAGAGAAGGTTGAAAAAGAGAAGCTTGAGTAGGAAAAGGCTAAGAAGGAAAAACCAGAATGAGAAAAGGCTAAAAAATTGCAAGAAAATCCTCCTCAACAAGAACAACAAATAACAACAACCATTGTAGCTCCTACATGGCTGAAATTAAATCTAGAGAAGAGGCAACAAGTGGTGGCTCAACCTCTTAGCTGGGATGAAATGATAGAGGAGATCAAAGTGGTAAAACCTTAGAAGAAATCCAGGGTCATACATTCCACCAACTTGAATAATAATGAGGATTTAATTGCAAAGATTGCTACTCCTATGGTTGAAAAAGATGACCGAGAGTTACAAGCTTTAGATTATCAATTGAATACAGTCAATTTGGGCAAGCAAACTTAGAATCAACAAATGACACTTCTTGACATTGCAACAATTTAACAAAGTCAAGAATGGTAAAGGATAAGCAGACCAAAGATGAGCTAAAAGCTCAAGTAGAATAGATGAGGGAGTTTTTAGAGGAGCTTACCTTACTAGTCTCAGAAAAACCATCATCATCAAAGGTACATGTTTTGATAAGTTGTAAGGAGGGGATGATTTAAATGATATGAAAAGAAAGGCTCACTTGTTTGATAAATGGTTTGGTGTTCTTAAGAAGGAGGCAGATGAACTTCTCATTGAGGGGTATAAGTACTATGATGAAGCACACACACTTGCTGAGAAAATAGAAGAATATCTCAAGAAAATGTGGGAAGATGAAGAGAAGTATGGGAAATACTTGGGAAAATTGAGGACCATAGACAAATTTCCTAGGGAAACAATGATTGAATCAGGGATACTAGGGGATGAAGATCCAAATTATATTAATAAATCTATTAATATAATTACTTTTCGATCATAAATCCTTATGGAGCATAGAATATTTTTGCTCAAGGTTCAACATGATGTGTTGGATCATACAGGGGAGTTCAAGCATACTATAACCAATGTCATCGTCGAGGACATATCAAAAGGTCATAATCTGAATTCTTTAGAGGAGCTAAAAGGTTTTTGGGACATTTGGTAGAAGTTGATGAAGGAAGGAGACAGTCCTGATGAGATGGGCTCCTAGATAAGCTAATGGAAGTCAAATTTGATACCCAATATGCCTTAAAGGATATCAGCCAACTCTGAGATTCTACTGTAACCACAACAATAAATTTTGAGAAATCAAAGTTCCAGGTGGAATGGATAGATGGACCTAACGAGGAGGTTCTAGAGCATATTTTCAACATCTTCAAGGAGTATCTTAAGCGGAGTAAGGCCAACAAATAAAAAGGGAATATTCTGCTTTTTTTGAAATATAACAAAGTCAACAAGGTTAGCTTTTTTCAAGATCCTATTTTATAGGGTGTTTGCAGTAGCTAACTCAAGCACCTTTGTAGTGGATTTTTGAAGGAGTTGCTTTCCTCGGTGATCAATTTTGAAGAGTAGTTTACTCTAGGCTTGCTCAAACATTCCTATAATTATGGATCTGAAGTCTGGGCACCCTACTTTTTAGGATCTAGGATTTTTGGAAGGGGATTTTTTATGTTATAGTTTTTCTATATAATGTATAACTTTACTCATTGTAAAGGTCAACAAATTAAAGTCAGATTTGCAGCCTTAAAATAGATAATTTCAAGCTTTTTATGCAGTTAGTTAGTTTTTCAGAAATTTCTCAATTTTAGTGATGACATTAAAAGACAATGGTGTTCCATATGTTAGTGAATTTTACTAGAAGTAAATGCTACTTAATTGAGTGAAATCAATAGAAGGAGACAAATTTAAAACCATTTGTAATGTCATTTGTAAAAAGGTATTTTACTGCTATTTGTTGATGCACAAAAATCTGTGATGGGTTAATTGAATATGTCTTTTATGAAATTAATTCTAGTGAAACAAATTGCAAATATGCTTATAAAATCTACATTGTGAATGAATATAACTGTATAAATGTTTATGAGTTGTTTCATTCATTAGTTTTGACTTTTAAAAAGCTTATTATAGAATTGAATGTCCAAATATAAGAATAATATGTATTCACGTTTTCTATGTTAAAAACTCTTGGCTTTTTTTTTTCTATTTATTTAAAATTTGCTGTCAAAATGTTTAGAATACTAGTTTGTTACTTTCAATCAGTAAAGGCCCCTTGAACATTATAGTCATGTTGACCAGTGAGTAATATAGTACAATTGTGAATCAACTACCGAGACCTTGGAAGATAGGTAATTTTATAATTAACTATCTTTTTCAGAAGAAGTAGGGTAGAAATATCTTGCTTAACGTTTGTTGTGTCAATTTGACCATCAACAATAAATTTAACATTTGAAGATGGTCTGATCTCTACTAATCATCTTTGTGAAAATATCTCTATTATATTTTCAACAACCATAAAAACAAGAAAAATAAATAAACAAAAGTTTAAAACAACCATAGATAAAACCACATAACCAATTACTTCATCTAACATATAACAATAAAATTCAACTTTTGTCAGCATCAATCATGCCTCCACTAAAATGGGCTTTCGAAAAGCGTATGGAGACATATCAAAGCATACAGAATAGGGGAGAGGACCCAATAGTTGTGCACCCTAACTTCGCGCATCTAATTATCCTATGTGGAAATTTCAAATCACTCCTAATTTTTTATAGCAGCTTACTTGGCAAGTCCCCTGCTTATTACTAAGGTTTCAGGGCCACATCAGCATGCTTTTTGTCAAGGTGTCGAAAAAGGCCCCAAAAAAATGTGAGACCAATACTTGTGCATTCACAGCATGTTTTATTGAGCTCTGATGTGGAATCACATCATTGGTTGCTTTTTAGTTCAAAGGAATACATCTTATTTAATTATGGGTAGTCATCATCAACACTAACAACTTTAAAGTCACAACTATTGGTACAATATTAATAAAAATATTAGGTATTATATAGACAACTACTATCACAACTATTGGAACATGCTCAGCTACTGGGTCCTCTCCCCAAATTTCACAAACAAACTCTTACGGAAAGTTAAAAACATGCGGCTTTGGAGGCGTGGTCGAAAATTTAAAAAAAAAACGGTTTGCCGATCAGTCTACAAATAGTAGGTAGAGAAGATGAAAAGAAATTTAATAAAAGCGGCCGCGCTTGCCGTGACTCTCACTCAATGCTGCTAGGTAGTCATTGAACGTGAGAAGAGATCTTGTTTAATGGTACACGCAACTTCTGTCAGTCAACTGTACTCGCAATATGACAAGTTAACATGGCTGGCGGGATAAAAAAGACTAATAAAACTTGAACATGACAAAAAACTTGACATGACGGGGCGAAGAAAAAATAAAACAGGAGTGGGTCCGCTTGCCGTGACTTCGAAATTTACAATTTGGAAGTATGCATATGCCTTACAATCTTACAAGGTTGACCTGCCTTCAGAACCAGACGCGCCTTCCAATCTGTCCATTTGATATTGGAGACAGCTTGACTTTGCAGAGGGGTTGTCTCTTGTATCGAGCTAAAGCTTGACTTGGCTTTATACAAGTAGCACTGGATTGCGTGATAGCGTTCAAGTTCTATATTGGTTCAGTTCTGTCTGTAAGTTGCAACTCCTAACATGGAAGAATTCAAGATTGAAGAATACATTCCTAACATTGAAGAATTCAAGATTGAAGAATACAAGCCTCCTACAGCTAAAATTCCTTCCCGAAGCAATAAGGAATATCATGCGTTTCTGAGTTTCAGGTGAAAAGATGTGAGAAAGACTCTGGTTGATCATCTCTATGAAGCTCTCACTGCTGCCGGACTCAATGTCTCTTTAGACACCCACAAATTGAGAAAGGGAGAAATAATTGGGTTGAGCTTGGAAAGAGCAGTGGAGAACAGTGCCCATATGCATTCCTATATTTTCAAAAGGCTATGCAAAATCTGCATGGTGTCTCAAGGAGGCCGTCGCCATGTTGGGAACGCCAGGCTTGATCATTCCTCTGTTTTATGACGTGGATCCAACTGATGTTAGATATCCTCTGAAGGACTCCAGTCAGTACAAGCAAGCATTTCTAAAACATTATGCCCATTCAAATCGACACCAAAGAGGAGAGGTTGACGGATGGAAGGGTGCCCTTAAAGAGATCTGTTCTCGGTCAGGGTGGTCCATGGATTTAACTGGAGGGTAAGTAACATCCTACCTTCCTCTTTCTCTACTTGCTTTTCTATATAAGGTAACATCTATGCTTCCATTCAGCCTAGCCATTATTTGAGGATAGGATTTTATGGAGTGAATTTTTTTAAAAAATTATTTTTTTAATCATAATTAAATTTTATAGATATTACTGTTTTTGTTTTTATAATAAATGGATCGAGTATATATTTATAAGTTATTTTTCAATTAAATATAAGTAAAGAAAATGGATTTGTTGAAATTATTTAGTTTCTTTTAGTTAAAGTATTGTAAACAAAGAAAACTAGTCATTTAAGAATTTTCAATAAAATCATTACAATAAAGAAAACTAATTCCTTGAAATTATTAGAAATTCAAATCTAATTAAAAAATAAGGTATTCTATTTTTATCTTGAATTAAAAATAATTATTAAAACAAAATAAATCTCATTATTGAATTTCATTACGTTAAGATATGTCACTTTTGATGAATGTACATGATACGTGAGGAATGGGTTTGGGGGCCTTTGTTATCTCTAGTTTTGGAGTAGAAAATGTGTGTACGTTCTAAGCATTTGTATTTTTCTTTAGGATTCATATGGAGGCAGTACCATTAGAAGAAGTTACAATAGGATTGTCAAATCTTAATTTCTAATTCTTCATTGGAGGATAAGGATGAGTTATGCCTTGCTCTTGTATATATCAAGGATGAGAAATAGCTTACTCTTGCTTCACTTATGGGGAGGATAAGAATCGTAAGCTAATTTTTGTTCTAGAGAAAATTTGAAGCAACAAGGAGGGATTCATGTGCTCTTTATCTTATTTTTCAATTTCTTCTTGGTTTTTTGGCTATAAATGCATATTATATAACTTATGAACCTATCTTGGCAGTCATACTTGAGAACTTCATTAGAATTTGTCATTGTAAGGAAAGCTAGATGCGGAAACAACTCTCCTAACGTCAAAACCTTAGGGAAGAACGCAAAGACACTTTTAAATTTTACAATTATAGTTCAATTAAAATGCACTTTGAAATAAATAGTAGAAACAGAGAATTAGACAAATATAGATGAACACCAAATTTACGTGGGAAAACCCTTATGGGAGAAAAACCCACCACACCAAGAGAAATCACTTCGTATTATAGTAATGGAGATTACATACAAATATTAGACTTATCTTTCTGATGTCATATTACAGTAGCATTCACCATGAACAATCTTTGTTACAGAACATTCACGTTACAGTCTTCACAGAATAGAATTCATCCACTGATCATACACCAAACTGTTCATCCACTTGTTCTTCGAACCAACAAAACTGTCGAGCATCTGCAACTTCAAACTATATTCATGTCATTCCCTGTCTATCGAGCTTCCTCTCAGAACTACGACAACGAACTACCTTCCAACGGTTCCCATTCGACTCCTCTGATTGGTCCATGAGACGCCACATAGGAAAGTCTCACTCGGTGAAACGACTTCAAGCTGTGTTGGCATATCGGTGAGACATTGATTGTGTCTCCCTAATATCGCCAAGAGTCCTTACAGTTGACGAGAGTCATATCGCTATTCACAAGTCACAACGACTTCAGTTTCCCTTTTGGCAAGACTATCGCTCTTCGGTGAGACCACATATTGATATCCTAAGTCACACCGAACAGTCATACCGTCGGTAGGACATACCGCTCTCTCCAGGACTTCATACTAGGTTCTCAAGTCATACCGACAACAGACTTCTTCATCGCTAAGACATTCAACTGTCGCCAAGAGGTTTCATCGAGCTATCTTATGTTACTCTGAAGTGCTCATCTATTGCCAAGACATACGTCCTTCGCTAAGACTTTACTCTGAGATCCTTATGTTACATAGAGCACCGAACGGTCAGCAAGACTTCTGTCCATCGCTAAGAGTTCTTATCGAACCCTTAGTGTTACCCGAATGCCTCCGAGTGTGTCCCTATCAGCGAGACCTTCATCGGTTGCTGGGACTTCTTCCTTGAGACCCTTGAGTTACCCTGAATGAATATGGTCGGTGTGACATTCCCACATCGGTAAGACTTCTTACCGATAGTATTCCTTTTTGGCCAAGTCTCCCCGACGCCCGATTGAATGGCCTGTCGGCTAGAGATCTCCACGCGGTAAGAGGTCACAACGAATGCTTCTTGTCACAGCGATAGTTTGTTCGAAAAGACACTAGCCTTGTCTCAGCAACTTGGAACTGTTCAACAAGATTCAAGCTGCTAGTCGGACATTAAAGATGTCACTCTAACTTGGCTCCAATAGAGGTTAGCCTGTGGGATTGAGACATATATTTCCAACAATCTCCCACTTGACAAAGATCACACAGGAACCTCGAGCACAACACAACTACTAAAATCATGGGCACTAAGGCCCATTGAATTAGCACACCACCCTAAACTTATGCATGCTCCTGAAGCTTCGTCAATGCATCTACAACATTCTCCAGAGTATCAACTTTTTTCTAAAAAGCTGACCTTTCCATCCTCCACCGTATCTTGTACAAAGTGGTACTGTACATCTATATGTTTAGTTGGCATGGAAAGTAGGATTCTTTGCGAGAAAAATTGCACTCTAAGCGTCACAAAAATAGTTATTTTCCCTACATAGAAACCAATGTTAGAACACAAACGTTTTTAACCAAACTACTTCTTTACAAGCATGAGTAGCTGCCATGTATTCAGTCTCTATAGTGGACAAAGTGACTATAGCCTGCCGCTTACTCTTCCAACTCACTGCACCACCATTCAACATGAAAGTATATCCACTGGTGGACCTTCTACTATCAATGTCCCCTGCCCAATCAGAATCCACATAGCCTCGAATACTGAGAGTCATCTATGATTCAACCAAGTTCCCATGGTAACACAAAGCAAAATCTGAAGTGCCCTTCAAATATCTGAAAACTCTTTTCATAGCATCCCAATGTGTCCTTCCAGGATTAGCCATAAACCAAGTACTCCCACTACTTGGGCAATCTCTGGCCTTGTATAGACCATTGCATACATAAGACTGCCAACCGCACTAGCATAGGGTACACTGGTCATGTCCTCCATCTCAATAGGAGATTTTGGACAGTCTCCAACAAATAGCTCCATTCCTTGCAAGACTGTAACAACTAGCTGCTTGCAATCATTCATGCAAAATCTCTCTAGAACAATCTTGATATACTTACTCTAACTAAGCCAAAGCTTTCTATTAGCCCTGTCCCTAGTTATCTCCATCCCCAGAATATACCTTGCTGCACCAAGATCTTTCATTTCGAACTTAGCAGACAATTGAGACTTAAGATCATAAATCATTAACTTACTATTGCCTATGAACAACATATCATCAACATAGAGAGCAATAATAAGAACTTGATCACTTTCAGCTTTATAATAAACACAATGATATGATTTTGATCTCACAAATCCCAAAGACAATACAAAAGTATCAAAATTTTGGTACCACATTCTAGGTGATTGCTTTAACCCATACAGAGACTTTTTCAACTTGCAAACTAGTTTCTCTTTACCTTTTTCAACAAAGTGCTTAGTTTGGGACATGTAAATCTCTTCTTCAAGATCACCATGAAGAAATGTTGTCTTCTACATCCATTTGTTCAACCTCTAAGTCATATCTTTTTGCAAGTGACAAAGAAATGTGATAGATGTCGGCTTAGCTCTGGGGTAAAATCTCCCTATAATCAATTCCCTCTACAGAATAACCCATGTAACCAACGCAGCGTTATATTTTTTCACCTTTGCCATCGGACCGGTCTTCTTTTTTAAATACCCATTTCGCGGTAACAACTTTTGCCTTTAGGCAAGGGCACCAAACTCAAGTTTCATTATTTTCTAATGATGCCATTTCTTCATTCAGGCTTCCAACCAATAGTCTGAATCAGACATTTTAAATGCCTCTTTTACAGTCCTAGGCTCATCAGTGCTAGAAATCAAAGCATAGGCACAAGTAGAATCAATCAAAGAGAATCCATACCTATCAGGTTGTTTTCTTTCACGGGTTGACCTCCTCACTTGCTGAGGCTGAGGTTCTTCTTTTTCTTCAGAGTTTTCAGAACTACTTGAGCTCTCCTTAGTTTCAGGTACATTTTGAATTTTCAATTCCTCTTTCTCTGGTGTAGGAGGAATTATAGCTACGTCCTTATTGTTTTCTGACTTTGTCTCTGACTGCAAATCCAAGGTAGAAGGCTTCAACTCACAAAAGATTACACTTCTGTTGTATACAACCTTCTCTGTATCAGGATTCCAAAGCTTGTATCCTTTTGTGCCAGCGCTATAGCCAATAAAAATACATTTGACAGCCTTGTTCTCAAATTTAGATCTTTTATCATACGACACATAAGCATATGCCTCAGCCAAAAACACAAATATGTCTCAAAGAGGGCTTCTTACCAAACCATGCTTCCAAAGGTGTTTTCTCAAAAAGAGCATAATTTGGAGAACGATTTATTAAGTAACATGCAGTAGCAACAGCCTCAACCCAAAACTTAGCATACTTCGTGCTCTCTCCATCACTGTCCTATTGAACCTTTCTGCAACTCCATTTTGTTGTGGAGTATAAGGTGCAGTCTTATGTATTTTAATCCCGTGGTCTTTGCAATACCTTTTGAAATCATCAGAGAAAAATTCACCTCCATTATCAGTCCTTAAGCATTTAACTTTTCTACCGGTCTGATTTTCAACAAGATTTTTAAATTCCTTAAACCGATTGAACACTTCTGATTTACTTTTCAGAAAATAAACAAATGTTCTTCTCAAATAATCATCAATGAACGATACATAGTATCTCGATTTAGACAAAGAAGGAACATTCATTAGACCAAATACATTAGAATGAATATAATCTAGCAAACCAGAAGATTTATGAGGACTGGAATAAAATGAAACACGGTGTTGTTTTCCATATATACAATGCTCACATAATTCAAATTCAAGGTTACAATCATCAAGCCCCTCAACCAAGTTTTTATTCTTCAAGGTTTTTAAGCCTTTCTCTCCAATGTGGCCTAGCCTATGATGCCAGAGCATAGTCTTTTCTACTAGAAGTTTAACTTCCATAGAGTTTACACAATTAGGAATATTTCCCTCTTTACCTCCATGAGTAGCTTTCTGTGACTTTATAGAGACATTGTTACATTGAACAACATGTGCATCCAGCTTGTACAAGGTACCAATACGGGCACCCCTTGCTAGCACCATTGAGCATCTAGTCATCTTGCAGCCATTTCTAGAGAACGTGACTTGCACTCCAATATCATTCAGCTTATTGACAGATAGTAGATTTCGAGCCAGACCTGGTATATGCATAACATCCTTAATTCCCTTCACTCTGCCATCGGGGAATTGGATTCTGACTCTGCCACGGCCAACAATCTCTAAAGTTGAATCACTTGCCAAGTACACCTTTCCACCATCGTATTCTTCATACTTCGTGAACCAGTCTCTATGAGATGTCATGTGGAAATATGCTCCTGAATCAATCAGCCAGACATCATCTAATGCCTGTGTAGCCAAGGCTGCAATGAAGGCGTCTGTATCACTATGAGAAGAATTATTATCGGAAGAGCCCTTCTTCTTTTTCTCCTCTTTGCAATCCTTTCAGAAATGACTAGGTTGCCCACAGTTCTAGCACTTTACCTTGGACTTCTTGCTAGGAGACTTTGATCTCCCCTCTAATTTTGATTTGGACTTCTTGTCCTTCTTGACTTTCTCCTTTAACCTTCCTCTAACAACAAGGGCCTTCTTCGCCATCTCAGAAGATTTCCTTCTCATTTCTTCTAATAACAAAGAAGCAACAACATCTTCCATTTTGAAACTGGATGTTGGACTCCCAATAGCCATCACAAGGTGATCCCATGAATCTGGCAAAGAACACAATATCAGTACACAACGATCCTCTTCATCAATCTTCACACCAACAAATGTTAACTATGCAATCAACATATTGAATGCATTCAAATGATCAACAATAGACCCTCCTTCCTGCATTCTCAAATTGTATAACTTCTTCCTCAGGAACAGTTTATTCACCGAAGACTTCCCCTGATAAATAGATGCCAGTCTCTTCCACAAGGAAGATGCAGTCTTCTCTTCATGCACATTGAGAAGAACGAAGTCTTCCAAACAGAGTCTTATCAGCCCCTTAGACTTTCTATCTGCAAGGTCCCAATCTTCTTGCTTCATGCCTGTAGGTTTAGTTCTAGACACAGCAAGCCACAAATCACGATCCACTAAGAGATCCTCCATTTTGAGTTTCCACAACTCAAAATTTCTGCCATTGAACTTCTCTATTTCAATCTTTCCTGACGTGCTTGCCATCTCAATCTATAATTAGAAAATTGAAAAAATTCTACAAGACTCCCACTGAACATAAATTGACACAAAAAACCCAACGTAGCCACAAGGATAACACAACTGGCCAGGCTCTAATACCACTTGTAAGGAAAGCTAGATGTAGAAACAACTCTCCTAACATCAAAACCTCAGGGAAGAATGCAGAGACACTTTTAAATTTTACAATTACAGTTCAATTAAGATGCACTTTGAAATAAATTGTAGAAATAGAGAATTAGACAAATACAGATGAACACCAGATTTACGTGGGAAAACCCTTATGGGAGAAAAACCCACCACACCAAGAGAAATCACTTTGTATTAAAGTAATGGAGATAACATACAAATATCAGACTTATCTTTCTGATATGATATTACAGTAGCATTCACCATGAACAATCTTTGTTACAAAACATTCACGTTACAGTCTTCACATAATAGAATTCATCCACTGATCATACACCAAACTATTCATCCACTTGTTCTTTGAACCAACCAAACTGTTGAGCATCTTTAACTTCAAACTATATTCATGTTGTTCCCTGTCTGTCGAGCTTCCTCTCAGAACTGTGATAATGAACTGCCTTCCAATGGTTCCCATTCGGCTCCTCTGATTGGTCCACGAAACACCACATAAGAAAGTCTCACTTGGTCAAACGGCTTCAAGCTGTGTTGGCATATCGGTGAGACACTGACCATGTCTTCCTGATGCCAACATAGTCAGCATTTGATATCGCCAAGAGTCTTTACAGTCGACAAGAGTCATATCGTTATTCACAAGTCACAATGACTTCAGTTTTCCTTTCGGCAAGACTATCGCTCTTCGGTGAGACCACATATCAATATCCTAAGTCACACCGAAGAGTCATACCATCGACAGGACATACCGCTCTCGCTAGGACTTCATATCGGGTTCTCATGTCATACCAACAATAGACTTCTTCATCGCTAAGACATTCAACTGTTGCCAAGAGGTTTCATCGAGCTATCTTATGTTACTCTGAAGTGCTTATCTATCGCCAAGACATACATCCTTCACTGAGACTTTACTCTGAGATCCTTATGTTACATAGAGCACCGAATGGTTGGCAAGACTTTTTTCCATCGCTAAGAGTTCTTAGTGAACCCTTAGTGTTACCCCGATGCCTCCAAGTGTGTCCCCGTCGATGAGACCTTCATCGGTCACTGGGACTTCTTCCCTGAGACCTTTGAGTTACCCTGAATGAATATGGTCAGTGTGACATTCCCACATCAGTAAGACTTCTTACCGATAGTATTTATTTTTGGCCAAGTCTCCCCGACGCCTGATTGAATGGCCTGTTGGCCAGAGATCTCCACGCGATAAGAGGTCACAGCGAATGCTTCTTGTCACAGCGATAGTTCATTTGGCAAGACACCAACCTTGTCTTAGTGACTTGGAACTGTTCAACAAGATTCAAGCTGCTAGTCGGCCAGTCATCAAAGATGTCACTCCGACTTGGCTCCAATAGAGGTTACAGCATGTGGGATTGAGACATATATTTCCAACAATCATATGAGGTTCCTCCTTACAATCACAAAGAACTTCAATTAGAGTTTCTACATAATTATCATGTGAAATGAGTAAATTATAAATAGGTACATATATGCATTTGTCTTTACTTTCAAATTCCATCTCCATGAACACACTTAAAATATTGATGGATATAGAAGAATTAACTTTAATTGTTCTAACTACTTGGCCTTTTGGGTGACACGGAAAACCAATTAGAAGATATGAAATAAAACTTCAACCTCTTGATGCCCATCTTGAAGAGAACGTTATCAAGTTTTGTGTAGCATTAAGGATATCATTATTCACTTGAAAGAAACACTTAAATGTGTGTATCTATCTTGTTATTGTTGTCATTTAGAAGTGCACCCTTGCTAGGTTATAAAAAAATAACTCAGCCTACTAGTGAAACATGGTAACTTTTCTAGGTTTTGGGTCACTAATAGTAGAAAAGAACGTCTAGAGAGGGACGGTTCCCCTTGGTTTTATCACCTAAACTAAACTACTTACTATTGTTGTCAAGAAAAGAGTGAGGGAAAAAAGCATAAAATGAACTTAGAATGACTGGGAAAGTGATGCACCAAACTAAAATGACTTATGTTTGATGTTCTTTGACACACAATCTTAATAAAATTTTGTTTTTGTTGCACAACTCTTGATTTTACACCATATGTTAAGTGTTTTGCAAGGAGGTCACATGTAACTCATTGTTTAGAAGGAAAAATTGCAAGTTTTCACAATTTAAATATATGTGTACATGTTTTGCACAACTCACAATTTGCATGAAGGTATAATTTTTTGCCTATGGTTGTTTGATAGACACATTTTTTTAAGCTTTATTGATTAAAGCACATAAAAAAGCATTATTTGCTCATATATTGTACCATAAAACAACATATAAAGAAGGAAAAATCTTTTTTTTTTTTTAAATGAATTCCTTACTGTATCAAAATGGGTTTGAAATTGTATATTTTTCTTGAAATGTGTTTACAAAAGTGTTCTCTCAATGTTGTGACTGAGAAAATCAGAGTTACAATTATGTATTTTTTGCTTGCAGAGCTCAAAAACAAGAAAGAGCTAATTGAAAATGCTAGCCTAAGGGTCCTATATCTCATCCCCAACATAAGAGACTATATAGGGACTAAATTTGACTGAGTTATAATGCTTAAAAATAGGTCAACCTACTTTGTACACCCAAGAAGTTCTTGTTTGACTTGGTCTCTTCAAAGTTGGTTGGTTGACCCATTCAAGAGCTCGTTGAATTATGTTCCAGCTGGTGATGATGCCCTACATCCTTGGAAATTGTTTGAAATTCTCCTAGGTGCTTGCATGATGTCCTTGCAATCCTTAAAGACCACCAAACTACCCAACTACCCCTTGCAAGATGATAATTTCAATTATTGCAATAGGTACTCTTGATATCATATATTCTCCCAAACTTATCTTTGCATAGATATAGGACATGTTTTAAACTCATTGTAGCTACCTTGGCTAGGCATAGGAAAATCTTCTTCTCTTACATTATAGAATGTAGGTTGTGTCATTAAGTCTTCTTTAAGGATTAAAACAACCTTATCCTCTTGTTTTGTTGGTGGTTTCAATTGTTTTGAACATGTGTGGTTAACAGGTGACCAATCCTCAACTCTTGATGATCTCAATTGTGTCACTTTACCTATTTCTTGAAGCTAGGGATGCGACTTGATTTGATTGAAATATCGTCTTCATTTTCTATGAAAATCACGTTGAATGTCCTCTCTCGACCTTGAATCTTTGTCCTTTGTGAAACACACACTTATTACCAATTCACTATGTTGCCTAGCATTCATCATTCTTTTCTTCATGGATAGTACTATGAGCTTTCAAATCTATCTTCATACACTATCCTCTCTGTGATCCTCACTATTCTTCTCTTTGTCAAACTTCTCTTTTGTTGACCTTTAATTGCTATTATCATTGTCCCTTAATTTCTACTATCATTGTCCCTTAGGTTATAGTATCCATAGATTGTCATGATACCTTGTATGTTGCCTTAAATGATTCCTTGTCATGATTGTACCTTTGAATGACTAAACAACATTCTAATGCATAGCTAACTCTAGAACCCATACCCTTTGTTCTTTGAATTTCTATTTCCTCTTGATGTTCTTTCTTCCATGCTTGTCACTAGGGTAAACTTGCCACTCGAAACCACTATAGAGTGACCTATTCATGGACTATTTTTTCCTCAATGTCAACACACCATTGTGCTTTGGCTTGACAAGCACCATTATTTGTTGTTTTGAAAAGAAAATTACACTCATGTGCAGGGTTAGGATGACATTTGATACCCCTCTACTCATTTTCATCTAGGTATTGAATAGTGTTTGATGATGACTCTCAAGAGGTTATGAGATGAAAAAGAGGACTATCTACTTTTCTCTCATAATAAGATCCCTCCATTCTCATATTTCCTAACTTGTCACTGACATAGTATTATAACTGCCTTTTGATGACCTTATGACCGTTTCAAGAACACTAGCATTCAAACATTGTCTTCTCAATCTGCTCATTTTTCTACGTCTCCATGTACATTATCCATGAAAGATGACTATATTTCTTTATCCACTTCAACACTTTAATTAAGAGTGATTTGTGAAACCAATTGTAGTACATAATTTATTTGAAACAATATGCACAGAGAACTCACCTCCCTTCTTAGCATGATGTCACTGGCATTATGACCTCTCTCTAATAGATTTAGAAACTCATTTGTTAAAAAAACAATGTCCTCATCAAAATTATAGTTTACCATTTGCTTTTCCAGTGCATATCCTTGGAATTCATTAAGAAATGCCTCTTCCAATTCTCCTCAACTTCCTCCAGTGGCTCCCAGCCTCTATCTAATAGTTGGTTTTGGCTCATATTCATTGTCATGTATCTTGAACTGTATGTCCTTCATGTTTCAAGCATATGATAGTCCTTTTCATTGATTTGACTGTCCTTTTAATTCTCATTGTAAAATCAGAATTGGCTTGGCCAATCTCAACTTAGGCACTGAGAAAATATTGCTTGTGACAACCAAAGGCAACAATATAAAGCTTATCATCCATGACAGTGCCTAAGTTATTTGATACCCATGTAAGCCAAGTTTTTTCTCTGATTAGTTATATGGAAAAATACCATACAATCCTTGCAAAACACTAGCAGTGGTTTGAAACATTATCCTATGCATGTTGACTAATGTAACAACATTTGATAAGCCTTTCTAAATGATTCTTTAGGTGCTTTTGAAACTGCCCTATGTGTCTTCATTATGTATGTAACTTTCATCCTTGTATATAATGTATTTGACTACCCTTTGTGTCTTAATTATGTTTGATTCTCAATGACTATCATTTAATAGTGATGACCATAATTTTCTCATTTCTTTGTCATTATAGTCTTCTTAGTATGTTATCTTCAAAATCTTGTAACCTCCTTTGTATGCTCTACCATTGTTTGTCTTTTGTGGTGATTTTAGGCTGCGTCTAATTGCATATGAATCCTTGAAAAGCTTCATGGTGACTATTGTCAACTTATCATGCTATCCAATGTCCAATGTCAAGCTTTCATAGAGGAAACATCACCTTGACAATTTCCTTATGGATCTCAAAATTAAAAAACCTCTACCACAAATGTCACTTTTTCCCATATAAAAAAGTTCTTACTCTTATAACCCCTATGATCTGTAGAATCATAAAATGAGTTGACCCAAGTATTAACAACTAAAATGTTTGGTAAGACTTTCAAATATTGACAATAGCAAGGTTTTGATAAATTTTCTTTATTTGAAAGCTTATGAAAATTCCAATAAACTGTAAGCTAACAAGACTAACCCTGTCTAGATTGTTGATGATCATTTTCAACTACCCAAAATTGGATTTTACTGTCTTTTCCTTATGTCTGTAACTCTCATCCTTGTAGCAGACCACTTTCTCATGCTTGTAGTAGACCATTTACCATGCTTGTACCCTTATGAAGAAAAAAAAGATAGTAAAGATTAAGGTTGTTTCCCTTATAGCTAATGATTGAACTGTGATGTTCTTCGATTGCAGTGACTAGCTCCTTTATTCTTATCATGAAGCTTTATGTCTCTTATGAACATATGGAACTTATACCACCACAAGAGATGAGACTATACTAATTTTGTAGGTTTTTTAAAGGAGAAATCAACAAAGATGTGCTTGGAAGGAGGAATGGGTAGCAATATACTGATGGGGTTTATTTCCATTGTCCTTTCTATGACTATCATATTTTCCTTTAAGCCATGTCTTGGGATGACTGTTATGTGTTTGGATGAATCTTCCTTGGTTCTTCTTGGTGTTTGGCCTATCTCCCTTCAACTTGTCATCTATGGACTATACCCTATGTCTTCATGGCCAATCCCTTATCCCCATCAAACAATTCCTTTGTATTTCTTCCTACCACCCTTCATCTTTAATTTTCTCTTCACTATCATTAAGATTTTGGATGGAGTTTAAACAAGGGTTCACCATCCTTATCACTGTCATATTGATAGCAACAAGAATTCTAAATGAGAAGGTTCCTTCACACATCTTAGTGTTAAAATCTCCTATATGTTTATCACATCAAAGCACTGAATCCTACACTTATAAGATCCTAGAGCATAACTTCTCACCGAGAATTTGATCTCCTTTTGAACTCTTTCATACTTTACCAAATTTACTTTGTAGGTTAATATTCATGGTAGTGGGATCCTTTTGTCTCCATCTAGTAACAAAAAATATTTTGGGAGATGGTTTTAAGCATCTATCATGTCCTTTGATCTGAATTGATATTTGAACTATTCTCTACTCTAGGTTTGTCCACTGTCATTTCTACCTATAGGTGTGTAGGTGTCTAGTTGGTCTTTCTCTGATAATACAAACCTGTAGATTCTTATCATGGCCAATATCACATAAGTTGACAACCACTATGACCATATTTGTGGTTTATTTCACCCTCTGTGGAACCCTTGATGGTGACTTAAGCCAACATATCCTTTACCATCTATGCACCTTAAAATGTTATCCCCAACTTGCTCTTGAAATGTTTATACCATAGCAGCAAAAATCTTTTGGGGAAAAAAATCGACAAACCAAAAGTATAGGATTTTTTGAAAAAAATAAAAATAAAATGTAAAAATTTGTAGAACAAGAGATAAAAACTATTTGTTTTTGAAATTGAAAGGAATTTCCATAGCATAGAGATATAGAGAGAAAATAAAATAAAGAGTTTATCTAATGAATTGTAAAAAATAGATTTTTGTAGTTTATATCCATATCACTAATTACATTGCATTGCACATCTTTCAAAGTCAAAGCATTAGTTCACATTGGATAACTAATAACTAGATGTTGATAGATGACAAAATTTCAATTACAATATAGTTTTTACAAAGTCAACCTAAGTCGTTATGCAATTACTTCACATTGCATAACTCATAACTAGGAGCAGTTGTCAATTGCATTTGCTTGTCATGACATTCCATGAGGCCACATTTATTTGAGGCATTTTTTCAAACAGTTCATTTCCTTTTCTATGCTACCGCATTTTTCATAAATGTCTACCAAAGCAATTTATCAAACAATTCTTTGTCTTGCTGCTATGGCTAAAAATTTTGCTTGTCATGGCATTTCATCACCATGAGACCACATTTCTTTGAGGCATTTTTTCAAAAAGTTCACTTTCTTGTATGTGCTATTGCTTACTATTATGCTTTGATAGATTTTTTCCAAGCATCCGTAGCTTGTTCAAAATCACCTATTTCAAGCTTTTAGGCATAACAGCAAGGCAATGAACTATTTGAAAAAATGCTTAGGTAGACATGTATGAAAAATGTGGTAGCATAGACAAGGCAATGAACTATTTGAAAAAATGTCTCAAAGAAATGTGGTTTCATGGTGATGGAATGCCATGACAATCCATAGACAAGCCATAAACAAAACAGTAAATTGTTTGAAAAAATGCCTCAAAGAAATATCTACCAAAGCATTTTATCAAGCAGTTCATTGTCTTGTTGCTATGGCTAAAATCCTAAAACAAGTGCTTTCGAACAAGTTATGGATGCTTGGGAAAAATATATCAAAGCATAATACTAAGCAATAACATAGACAAGGTAGTGAACTAGTCGAAAAAATGCCTCAAAGAAATGTAGTCTAATGGTGGTGGAATGCCATGAAAATCCATAACAATTCACTTGTCATGGCATTCCATCACCATGAGACCACATTTCTTCGAGGAATTTTTTCAAAAGTTCACTGATTTGTCTATGCTACCACATTTTTCATACATGTCTACCAAAGCATTTTATCAAATAGTTCATTGTCTTGCTGCTATGGCTAAAATCCTAAAACAGGTGATTTCGAACAAGCTATGGATGCTTGGAAAAAATATATCAAAGCATAATAGTAAGCAATAGCATAGACAAGGCAGTGAACTGGTTAAAAAATTGCCTCAAAGAAATGTGGTCTCATGGTGATGGAATGCCATGACGATCCATAGCAACAAAACAAGTGCACTGCTATGGAAAGTCAAGCTTTCCATTACCATGAGACCACATTTCTTTGAGGCAACTATTTTAACCAATTCACTGCCTTATCTATGCTACCACATTTTTCATACATGTCTACCAAATAATTTTATCAAACAGTTCATTGTTGTGTTGCTATGGCTAAAATTCTAAAACAAGTGCTTTCAAACAAGCTATAGATGTTTGGAAAAAATCTATCAAAACATAATAGTAAGGAACAAGCTATGGTCTCATGGTTTATTTTTGCGTGAAAATCAACATGATTTTATTTGCAGGTTTTAAAAATGCATTTTTGGGAAATTTTCTAGTTTGAAATGGGAACAAATCGAGGAAAACTTGTCCAACCTATGGATTTTTTTAAAATTGTGATTAATCAGGATTTTTTGCAGACTATTACTTCTATGGTTTATACAATTGACAAACTTATCTTAAACTATTCATCATGAAACTCTTGCACGACATTCCATTATATAGTGGTTTTAATGTTTTTCTTTTAAGAACCTATAGATTGCTTAAAAGACCCCCATGATAATACACCTAGTCATCTCTAGCATTCATTTGATAGCTTAAAAAACTTCAAAGTTTGATAGAACAAATAAGGTGTAGAGTGCATACCACATAACACGTGGGGAAGGAATGTATGAACTCTTGGAATCTCTTTCTCCTTTTGAAAAATGTCATGCTTTCTGCCCAGTCCTACAACATGGATGAAATTTGTATGAGCCCTTAAAACTTCTCCAACCTCCATGCAATGTGCTTGCAAACCTTGGGTATCTGCAACATGCCATATCTCCTTCCAAAACTTTATAACAAACCTCATGAAATGTGGAGAAACTCGAAGAATCAAATGTTGGTCCTGCATCATGTCAAGATATCTCTTCAATGCAATAGTAGAAACCCTAAACTCATGCTACGTGGATGTAGAGGAAAATAAGAGTTAAATCTATCCCATTTTAGTGTTGAAAACGCTAACTTGTCTTTTTCCACCCCTTTTGGGGGCTTAAGGCATGTTGCCAAATAGCTATTACAAAACATGTTAATGCACCCCCCCTTTCACTTATATTTTTAAAAAAAATTAGCAAAACCTTGTAAGGTTTCCTAGTGACAATTTGACCAAGGTGAGGGCAAGTATTAATAGTTATCTAGATTGTGATCACATAAAATTTCTTTGTGCAAATATTAAATTGATTTGTTGAATGGATAAAAAAACCGTCACATGGATAATCATGGTTGTTACAATGGTCCATACTATTTATTTTGTTAGATCTTCTCTAAATATAAAATCAAATAACTTGAGGTATAGTGGGAGAAAATGCCCTACTATGAGTCAAGTCACAAAAATTTCCATAAGATCATGGGAGGATGAACCAACATCTTATATCCATACTTGATCTATAGCCATATGTGTAGGAGAAAGATGTTTAAGGGCACCTATTTTTTAATTTTACATAATAGTGAGCAAAAGAAAGTTATAATATAAACTCCAAAGGATACTGATAGGCTATTGATCTAGCTAGAAACACTCCATTATAAAAGACACACCCATGATTATCCAAAGGCATGATAGTCAAAACATCTATCAGAATCAAAATATTAAAAAAATTAGCAATTCAAATTGATGTGTGCTCAATTCATAGATCAATAGAGATTACACACATATGTAATATATGGATACATGCACTACTGGATTGACACCATTTTCCGATGGGCGTTCGTTGGTCGTTCGACAAATCTTTGTCGGAAGAGCGACGCAATGGCGAAAATCTTTTTGTCGCTATTTTTTCATCGCAAGGCCGATGACAAATTAAATGTCGAAATAACGGCAAAGAATCGTCGGTCGACGGCATCGTGAAATACCTCAGGATTTCGTCAGAATATGGATGAAAAATTTGTTTATCCACCAACGAATTACACCAAAAGTTCATCGTCGGTTCGACGAAATGGGCAAGCAGTAGCGTCGAAACAATAGAAGATGTTCATTGAAATTGCGACGAAATACTCAAGTAGTAGCGTCGAAAGAACACCAAAATTTCATCGAATGTGTGACGAAATAGGCAAGTAGTAGCGTCGAAATAACACCAAGAGTTCATCGAATTTGCGACAAAATTAGCGAGTAGCATCGGAAGAACACCAAAAGTTCGTCGAAAGTGCAACAAAATTAGCAAGGAGTAGCATCGGAAGAACACCAAAAGTTCATCGAAAGTGCGACGAAATTAGCAAGGAGTAGCATTGGAAGAACACCAAAAGTTCATCAAAAGTGTGATGAAATGGGTAGGGAGTTACGACAAAATTGTCATCGCAGCTATAGCAACTTTGTCGAGCCTTTCTAATGATTCGTTGGTGGTTGTCATCAAAATTGCGATGAAGAAGCAAAAAAAATTTAAAAAAAATATTCTTCTAAATGTACCATTGCGGAGACTGATGACTGATCATACATACAGACTGCATATTGGTTTGATGCTTCAAATGATGTATTTCTTATATTGAAAAGTGCATTACCTTATTGAGCTTCTCTTTGTTTTGAGTATAGTTTAATATTCTCTACTTAACAAGGCCAACCACATGACGGTGGAAGCTCATTTGGCCCCTCCCCCTCACATCACTCTCAATTCCCCATACCCAATCATATAACATTAATCATTGATTCATCAATAACATATAACATTCATTCATTCATCCATTAATAACATATAACATTCATTAATTAACATATTCACATTCATTCATTAACATATAATATTCATTCTTTCAGTTTTTACATATTATCAAAAATATGGTTGTCATGATATGATTACAATCACTTTTTTTTTGTTTCTTTTTCAAAGCTACATAAAGTTGAAGTGGAGTATCATTTTCTAAATCAATATATGTCCCCCTTTAGTTGTTCTGCCCTCTGCTTGTGATCTTAATGTATGCATAGTTGTCTGCTCATGATGTGGACGCCGCTTCAAGGGGGGATTTGTTGCAATAAGAAAGAAATGTTAAACTGATATGTTTTATTATTATTGTTACAAGTATTTCATTAATTAAAAGAACATTAGAGTGGTTCTCTTTACCTGATGGGTCCACATCATGTTCCTGAACTTTTGTTATAGACTCATGCTCAACATGTTGAACACCTCTAAATCTGATGCTGCCCGGTTGAAACACGAAGGTTACATTAATTAATACACCAATTGAAATTAAATATGTTTAAGAGAACATGAGGGTGGTCCTCTTTACCGGATGGGGCCACATCATGTTCCATCTTCTCTAACTTTGATCATGCTCAACATGTTGATCATGATACATGCTCTAAAGTTGAAACCACGAAAGGTTACATTAATTAATACACCAATTGTAATTAAATATGTTTAAAGAACTTTAGAGTGGTCCTCTTTACCTGATGGGGCCACATCATATTCCTGATCTTCTCTAGCTTGATCATGCTCAACATGTTGATCATGCTCTACATGCTCTAAAGTACCGGGATGCACACCATGACCTTCATCTACATGTTCTACTCCACCCTCACCAGGCTGCATTCCAATGTCATGTGTAGTATATATTATCATTGCTTGAATGTTTAAAACAAATAGGCATGTAATTACTTTATGGTGGAAATTAATATTGAATAGATTGCACAAGTATTCAATTTTAAATAAACTTTATTGAGTTTATTTACATGCATGTCGGATGCAGTGGAAGATTGTGTTTTCCCAGTTAAGACTCTTAGGCATTCAACCACGACTCCATAGCCTTGCTGGAAGACAATCTTCAAGTCCTCTTTTGTGGGAACTCTGTTAAATTCAGAGCCCTACATTTTTTCATAAGATCATGAATTTTGTTTCTATGGTGTGATAAAACCAAAATTGTTTTCAGTTTATTATTTGGATACTATATTTCATTTATTGATACTTACAATTCATGCGGCTAATTTCATATAACCAC
>VDFB02156200.1:0-31549 GCA_007258455.2 Sequoia sempervirens | reverse complement strand
CATATTATATATGTTAAAAATATATATTTACCCTTGAATATATATACTTGTTATAAATATATATTGAAAGAAGATGAAGGTCCTTATTTACCCTTAAATGACATTTAAATTGGATATTTTAATGTTCAATATAATGAAATGTTTAAAAAATGAAAGTGACAATAATATTGAAAATAAAAATGTTGAACATGAATGTGAAAATATTGTAAAATTTGATGGAACACCTATTGATAAGAGTAGCATCATAGAAGAAGAAGAAGAAGGAATACATCAACAATTTCTTGACTAATGTGGATATGAACCCTATGACATTGAAATTGCACTCAATAATCGACTTGTTGATAACAATGATTAAATTGATAGCTCACATGAACCAATGAAACTCAATGTGTCTCCAAATTACATAAGAAGAGAGAACCTTTGTGAAGAAGAAAAAGAAATTCAAAAACCATCTTTTTGTAATGAGTTTGTTAAAATTTAAAAACATTCAAGAACCCCAAAATGGTTTGAAATTGATGAGCATAATAGAAATTCTTGAAGGCAAGAGGTCATCACAAACCATTAGGTTGTGGGCTTCAAAATTTTATAATGAATGGTTTTCAATAAGACATTAACCAAAAAAAATTCCAAATTTTTTATACAATTACTAAAGATGTACACAAAATGAGACCTTTACTAAATAAATTTCAAAGATTCATGTAAACAAAAAGTTTGATCGAAATAATATTGTTGTTAAAGTTTTTTTTAATGCATTCAATTCTATTGTAAATAATAGTAAGGAAAAAGATAAAAGAGTTGCTCATAGAGTAATAACATCATTAGTAAGAAATTAAAAAATTAAAAAGGCTCAATTATTAAGGTAAACTTGTCTTGAATTAAGCCTAAATCGTAAAACATTATCAAAAGTACTATCAATAAGATCATGATTAGAAAGTCCTATTGAAAATCATACTTGGGCTTTTAGCAGTAGGCTTCCATGAGTCGATAAGAAGCTAATTAATATCACAAAGGATGAAATTCAACAATTTTGGCACTCTAACTCTAGATTTACATATGAGGTTGGAAACAACATTTTTTATACTCTACCTAGGCCATGATTCTGTTATGAGTACGAAGAGTTTATGATAGAAATACATCCATTATTGTTGAGTTAAAGTAGGCAAAATATTATTTTTCTTAAAAATTCACTTTTATATAAATGTAAGTGTTGGAGAACAAAGCTATAGTATGAATAAGTGATTGACATCGATGGCTATAAATTTCAAGGTGGGGACATTCAATATAATTCATAAGGTGTTATAATATTAAATGCTTTCATTGTTTAGTTAGTTTTAATCAATGTTGTATGATTTATTAAACATTTTTTTAATATTTAAATGTAGGTGTTTTGGGGAGTAGCAGTGATAGATCTAGCTCATTGAAAGGATATAGGTAGAGAGGAGGAGTGACCTTGACAAGGATTGAGACATGGATCACCTCAGGGTGGTAGATATGAGTGGAACATATCCATAGAGAAGGATAGGCTAAGAGGATAGATATAGGAGACAAATACCTTAGGGGCACCTTTTTAGTTGTGTGTATGCTCTACAGAGTGGATTTACTCATGAGTGCTTTGATGTATTTGAAGACACATTTGTATGAGAACATAGATAATATGATATGGGAACTATTAGTTGTGTTGATGATGGGTGTGATATTTTATGTGTATGTTGATGATGTGTATGATATATATAGTTATATTTCTTGTATTTGGATGCTCATAGGTATGGATGTTCATGAATCTTATGTGTATGTCTAATGGTGGCATGTGGAAGGATAAATATGGCTATTGAAAACTTTACCATTATCTTGACAACTAATTATGGCTATATGATTATCTTATTGTAATGAACCTAAGTTAATTCAATAGATATTAGTGAAGTTGAATTAGGAAGCATGGATTGTGCTTTATTATACACATTTTACGTTTAAAAATATGGGTCTAATTTTTGCGATATTGAAAGTCAGTTAAATTTCTTCAATAGTATATCCAAGGTATAGGGATATATTAGTGGTAGGAGTAGTGTAGGATAAAAAGGAGAATGTATAAAGAGGGGAAGGTCTAGAAAGGTAATGACATGGTAATGGAAGGAGAAGTTACACTATAAGGTTAGATTTTCATAGGATAAGGAGGAATTGAAGAACATATCTGTATAGGATAGTGCTAGTAGTAACAATGGTGTGAAACATATATAAAAGGATGGGAGATAAGAAAAATACTAGTGGAGAGAAAGCGGTATAGGACATGGGTGGTGGATCCCATGGAAGTGGAACTATAGTATGATAGGAGGAATCATTATAAGAGGATGAAGGGTAGATGGATGCATAGAGGGTACAACATTATTAAAATCCATTAGAGTGGTAATATTATGAATAGTATTAATTCCCTAAGGATAGCCACCTAATACATTATATAAATTACTAGCCAATGAGTGAGGATATTTAGGGTGGAGAGGTGCATCAATACGTAATTATCAATTTAGGAAAATATCTTGTTTAGCAACATATGTATCTAAATCATAGTCTTGATCATTATTTTTCATCTTCTTTAATGTGACTCTTTATATGGTTGTCATTAGCTATTATATCAAAAAATGATTCAATCGTCATTTTATTTGCTAGCCATATTAGAGTTAAGATGAAAACTCCATAAAACAAGATTTTAAAGGATATTAATTTAACTAGATAAAAGATCAAGGAAAACACTCTCAAACATGCAATATACCCCAATTGCTTAGACAATGCATATTTCCTAATAATGTGTGCAACTAAAAACTAATAACATGTAATGAATGGATGTAGGTGATAATAATTAAATAATCCTAATTGAACTAGGGTTGTCCCTTTTATATATTTAAGAAGTTGTAAGAGCATTGTATGAAATTGTAAGATGGGAATTACTTATGAAATGTTATATGACACATAAGAGAATAAAAAAGGGGGGTTACACTAGAATATTGATTAGAATTATGAAAATCATCAAGATCATCTTAAATAATGGGTTTGAATATGTCAAAAATGGAGTGTCGGTTATGAGGAGGAGGATTTGAATTTTTTTGACAAGATGTAAAGCATTTGCTAAATACATCCTATAAACCAAGTCAAGGAATATGGTGTTGGAATTGGTGCCAAATTTGGTTCCAAATTTGGTGCCATTTTTAGGTCATTATTTTGGCTCATGGCTTTGGTAACCACACTTGGTTTATGGTTTAGATTTTTCCTATTTATGGGTGCTTGAGATGGAGAAAGCATAATGATTTTGTAGGTATCATCATGCTACTAAAAATTACTCCATATTCACATGTTGATGATACTACTATAAGGGTATGCACATGAATATTTTATTGTAAATGATATTATTATCAAATAATATAATTGGTTCATGTTTTTGGTTGTGGGATTTTTCTTCCAAGAGGATTTTCCCATGTACATAATTATGTTATAAATTTATAATTTATACATTTTTCTTGTAACTAAAATTAAATCTATTTTGCATATTTATCTCTTGATAGGTTAATATGGGAAGTGTTTCCACACCTCAAATTCCTTTTAAAATACTATCCAAGTCTTAATCAGTTTACATCCTCTATCTTATTGTGCAATACCTACCTACCACCAAAAATGTGTAGAGATGGACATTTTTAATGTTACAAATGATACAATTTGTGGTTCTATTTGAACTTCATAACTTGATATTGTTTGTTTCCATATGCTATTAAGTTCTTATATATGTTTCACTTGGTCTTTCCATTTAGGAGTAGGCTATCCATAGCTTTGATCACTGAAATGGGAAGGCATATTTCATTTACACATAGGACATAAAAATGTATGCAAAATGGGGAAGCAAAATAGTGTATGTTGAAAATGCTTTAAAAACTTTCAAACAAATGCAATTTGAATTCAACAAATTTGAAAAAAATATCATTGAGGGTTTCAAAATTTAACAAATAAATGCATTTTGAACTCTAAAAAATTAGAATTTCAAATACCTGGTGCTCGATATGGAAGTCGGGATGATGAAGTTTGGAGAGACAAAGTTGATTTTGCCTTCATCGGAAAGAAGAAGTCAGTTTGCTCGTCGTCACGGTCTTGGTTCACCGCACGCACTAGGGAAAGCAACTGGTAAATTTAGAAAGGAAAATGACAGTTGAAAATGAGAATATTTTTGTTTTTTGTCATATTTAAGGAGGTTCGGTCGAACCCATGTTCAACTGAACCCATTTAAATATGATTATTTTTATTTAGGGTTTGTGGGTTCAGTCGAACAAATGGTTTGACCGAACATATGTGTTCGGTCGAACCCACCCCTTGAGTTTGGGGAAAAAGAAAAAAATGAAATTTCCTTCCTCATATAATTTGTAAACCACTATTCTGAAGCCACCCTTATGTTAGATAATATGTCTAAGATGAATATAAATAATTACAAACCATCCATGAATCTGAGGGCCTTGCCTACTCTACCAACTACTTATATAATATTTTTTGAAGAATTATTATCAAATCCAAGGCCATTTAGTTGCTCAATAAATATTATTATGCTAAGGTTATCTTTTATAAAGAAGGCAAAGAAGGTTTCAATATTTGATATGATAATGAATGGTCTTAGTTGTGATAGTGATTTCTTTATATTAATATACTTGTTGAAATGGAATGGATGGATTTTTTTTAACATGGTGGTAAAATCTTTATACAAAAAAGGCTTAGTCAAGGAAGCACAACTACTCTCCAACTAAAATGATCCATAATCAAAATTTAGTTTATATTATTACATACAACATTTTAATTAATGAACTTTACAAGGCAAGTAGAGAAGATGAAACCCTTGGAACTATGTACAATGTAACTTAACTTTTTCTTACTCAATTTTTTTGACATCATAAAAAATACCTCAAAGCTCAATTCTACCTAAAAAAACATTAAAGGAGATACCTCAAAGTAAATCTCTAAATTATTGGAATTTGCACATGATAATGGGAATCCTCTCTTGCTACCATGTCTTTAAAAAATTGTATACTAAAGCATGGAAAACTAAAATAAATATGAGCTCATAATAGTAGGAAGGATTCGTTAGGAAGAAGGATGGTTGGTCCTTGAATAAGGATTTAGAGATCATTTTTTCTTGACAAGATCATTCTACATAGTGACAATTATTGCTCTCAAAATCTCCTCCATTAGATGGTAAGGAAATGGAGTATATATGAATATAAAATTATGAGAAATATAAAGCATTGGTTAAATTTGATGCTTGAAATAATAGATGAGACAAAGTAAATGTAGGAATCAAGTTCCTTATTATAATAGCTAATGTTGAGGAATTATGCATTACACTAGCTACAAATCCAAACATAATTTTATAATTTAAAAGAACTTGAAAAATAATATTGAAACAAAGAAAAAATGAACCTAGGTCTAATGTGTAAACCTAAGATTCAAAATTTTGTGTGTGTGGGTGTTAAACGTGTCATCTTTTTCTATTGTTTCATTAAGATGGAGATCAACAAGGTGTGTAGATTGACTTTCAACCATGAAGGTGAGCCAATCAGGCCGGGATCTACATCTTTTAGAGCCTTGGGATGGATTGGAATTGATTTTCCTTTACTAACCTAATTAGACTATATGATTAATATGCAAAATGCAAGCTTCTGCCAATTGACAAATAGAAACAAAGATTTGTAGGAAAATTTGGGAAGGGAAAAGTATTGTGTACCTATCTGGAAATTTTGGTGTTAGCCATTATAGTAGGACATGGTCGCCCAAGGGCGTCATAGTCCTTGCAGGCCTCTTTTGCTTTATTTTTGCAGGCTAATGATAAATCTAAGATCCTTGTTTTTGCTTACAAAGTTGTCGGATCACTATTGGATAATTCTTTGTTTTTGTGAGTTGACAAGGTGTAGGGCTTCAAATGCAACAATGAATGAATGATCCTCAAACTTCTTTCAATCTTGTCTAAACCTAAAATTTGCACATTCACAAAGAGAAGAAATGTTGTACCATTTAGGGGCTTTCCTTAGTCAAACTTTGTGTTAGTGTTTCCGCTTCCACAATGGCAATGCCAATGATAACAAATGATAAATGATAGGAAGGAATGATGAATCAATAAAGTATTGCAACTCACCACCTTTCAAATGGCTTCTTTGAAGGAATGAAGTCATACACATCACCTCAAGGTCTTGGATCTTGTTTGCTTGATTTCTTGAATTTCTTGGAGACCTACATCAAGGGTTAGCCTTCATAAACAATGATAACATGAACATACATGAACTCACATTAGATTTGACATGATTTTATGATCTTAAATTGTTGCAATAAAGCTTTGCAATGCTGTTGTTGACTTGCTTGATAGTGGTCTTGAAAATAATTTCTCTAATGATTTCCTTGATAAATTTCAAATGATGCAATAACTAGGTATTTATAGGCATTTCTCTAATTTCTTGAAAATTAAAGCCCGATAGCTGACATTTGCAACTTGAATTTCAAAAGTTAAAATGTTAACACCGACATATTCAAATTTGGGTCTCGACAAAATATGGGGACTGAGACGCCCTAGGGAATCCCAGTCTTGGCCCTATTTTTGAGGACTTCGGGTGTCGAGGGTAAAATATTAAATTAATGCATTTGTTTAATGCTTGCAACTTCTCGGAAAATGGTAAAAATAGGCTACATAATGCATAATGTAGGAAATTAGGGGGTTAATTAGGCTCAATAAATTAGGGGGGACAAAACATAATGTGAAATTATCAAGGGTGACAATTTACGAGGCTACATTTAGCCCCCACTTTAGTGAGAGTATGAATTTACACTCATACTAACACTAAAGTAGAAAATCTATGTCAAGAGGGGTCCAATTGTCCAAATGTTGAAGATATAAGATGACTGCGGTGTTGCACTATGTTGTCATCAATGTCAACCTTTGGTATGGATATGTTGAGAAAGTGTGTATGGTGTTGAGCAGGTGTTGTAGATGTTGTAGGGTCACTTGGTTTCCAAGTTTTTTTGAGAAATTTTTCATAAAGACTATAGAAGGTGATTGGAAGTGTTATGTATTTTGCTCCACATTTCTTCATTCTTGAAGTTGTGCTTGTGCAATTTGAAAGTGATGATCAGTGGTCTTTGAAGGTGTTATATCTAGAGTTTCAGGTTCTGGATCATGTAGTAGTAGAAGATATGTTTGACATTGTGTTGGATTGTCTCTAGCTTGTGAAGAAACCATTTGGGAGAAATGGATTTGCTTTGCATTTATCCGTGCTAAATTTTCTTGTCTTGTGGATTTGGGAATGTGCTAATATTGTTTGTACCTACCTTCCCTTGGTTTGTTAAGTGTTCAACTATTCCGCAAGCTTGGTTTATGAGTTGTATATCAATGGTAGTTTGACTGGTTACATAAGATGATAGTATTCTTAGCTTCATGGGTTTGCACCAATGGTTTTTGAATATTTTGTTGATGGGTTTGCTACATGGTCCACAAGGTGTTTTAGGTCGTGGTGAAGTGTGAGTTTGGTTGTTTGATAGTGTTTTTATTGGTTTGGCCGACTTGGTGTGTTAGCGTTGTTTGTGGACATGCTTTGTGAGTTGTGGAACCCTGGTGTAGATTTGGGTCTTGCTTAACCCTTGATGTGGTTCGCCCTCACTTCTTTCCACTATGGAAGTTTTTGGTGCCAATCTATCTAGTGGTTGCACGCTTGAGGTGCATACATTTCATTGAAGTCGACCTAAAGCCAATTGTAGCCATAAAGATTTATCACTCATATTTAGAATACTTATTTCCCAATGATAAAATATCTTAGTTGAGTAGAATGGTTGATTGGTTTGTTTAGAAGCTTGCAACACAAAATTACTTATATTATTAGTGGAATCCAGTCAACAAATAAATGGATTTTATAGGAATTTCAAGCAAGATCTTCATGTGCACATATTAATAGTCCATCCAAGTGTGGTTTGTGTGTAAGCATGTTATAAAGGTCAGCAAAACAAGGATAATGTTGGGAAAGTGCATGAAAAAGACCCTATAACTTCTGATGTAAGTTCGCTTCCCTAATCTACTTTGCAAGTTCGCATTCAAATTTAAAGAATATGACATTTATTGTTGTTATTATACACAGGACAAAGTGGATTTTTTATGACAATGTTGGCCTATACCTAATTTTATATCAAATCTGGCATTTATGTTTGCCGTGGTACCTTGTTGCTTGCTCAAACGCCTTTCATAGGTCATATTTCGTGTTTATGTTTATCACAACTTGGGTAAATGAGCTATGCTTAGCTTGTGGTACTCTGTAGTGAATTGTTTTGCTGCCCCTACTCCCCTAGTGTCATGGTACTACATTTTATGCTCTAGTACGCTTTGTTGTCTTGAAGTGACTGCCTGTCACTAGTTCTCGCTGGTTACTATCGCATGCATCGTTAATCTCAAAATTTCACTACTATGGTAAGATATTTTAGTACCTAATTGCTTATCCTTGATAACCCACTTCCATATAGTGTTACAAGTACGATCATATCCGCACTCGTGGTGATATGCTTTATCTATGGTAACGTTTGCATATGTTCTGTAATGTGTTCGTAATCTCAAGTTTGCTATTATGCACTTGGAGTGTTCTAGGCTCCTTATGGTTTGTAATGAATTCTGCCTATTGCATGGTGGCCTTACCTTGGTTTTTACATATTTGTTTCTCATGGAGCTGGGTTGGTCCTATCCTTTGGTTTCCTTCATGGTGGCCACATGTGCTTTGTCACGGTCACGTGTGGTTTGTGGTGAGGATTTCATTCTTGCGGTGGCGGTACTTGTACTTGCGGTTGTCCTTGGGCCCTTCTCTTCTGGTGGATATGTTTGTGCTCTCTATTACCTCCTTGGTGCGAAGGTTTTTGGTTGTGGCTCATGGCGATGAGCAATTTTTCTGTTGGTTCTTTATACTACCTAGTTTGCGACCCCATTATCCTCGTTTGTGTGTGCTCTCTGGCGTGATGTGGTAGGGATAATTACGTTATCTTATGTGGCATATTTGCCAATAGTGTGTTCATTTTTAAAAGGTCATTTGATTTCAAACCATACAACTTAACACGGGAATGCTTTGCAAGTGAGTTGGGGGAGCAGTTATCTGTTTAATGCATCGATGGTGCCGATCTTGAGGAGTCCTTTAGTGCCCATGCTATGGTCTAGTGGTTGGTGCATGGTCATGTCTCATGCACCTTGGTGATTCCCTTCAATTGATAATAAGATATGAAGTTTGTTGAAAAAGAGACAATTATAGTTGGTCCCTTGTTCGATGGAAATTTGTTCTATTTGTGCTTGTGATGTTGATGATGAGAGATCCTAGGTAGATCTTAATGGAATTGATCTTCTAACTAGTTAGGTGATTTGATTATGAGTGGATGCATATTTACTCTTTTTTGCTCTTAAGGCTATTGGGAAGGTGCACTATAATTGTGTGTTACATTTATGGTTGATCGTTGAGCCAATTTACTAGTTACATTGTCTTTCAAGTTGTTTTAGGGCATCAAGTGATGGAAGTCAAGTTTTGTGATTAGTGAAGCATGTTTATAAATTAGGGGAAAGGGTAGTCTAGTAAGGATTTGTTTGCAAGTTAATGTCTCCATGGCAAGCTACAATACCTTAGGAGGGGTTTTGAACTAGTTACTATTTTTCACTTGCCACATTGGCTAGCATGATTCTAATCAAATTAGATTAATGTAAGCTAGACATTCTATGGCATTATAATATTTTTTGTGATGGTATTTTCTTATTACATGTGAGGTATTGCTAACTTGTACATGATAACAAAGTATGTTTAGTTGCATGTGTTCTAATCTTTTGAGGTTGTGTACACTCAATCTTTGTTCCATTGCTAGTTTATAGGCCTATTCTCATCTATTTTACGAGTTGTGAATCAATTTCCTAAAGGAGTAGGCACTAGTCTAATCGGTGAAAGTCCATCTATATATATATATATATATATATATTACTAGTTTTCTTGTTAATTGTAAGAGTAGTTGTTAGGTCTCACCATGCTTGCATGATCTAGTGTTATAGACCATGTCATATCTTGTATTGTCTTAAAATTGAAAAATTAATGGAGGATCATGAAAGTGCGTTTCCATTATGTGCATGCACATGATCAATGAAGGGGATTCACTTGTAGGGATATGACAATGTTATTATTTATTTTTTGTATGTACATTGATGTTGTTATATGCTTGTATGAGGTCTCCTAGATCTATTTATAGGCCAATGATAACATGAGCATAGTGACAAATCTTGGGGTCCATAGCAATTTGGGTATGGCTTCTTAATGGCCTTATGTCTACTTGATTATTTATTTTTAATTATCCTATTGTGGAGGCCTCAAGGAATTCCCTTGGTCTAGTAGAGCTTAAATATGAAGGTGGTTTTACTCATTCACAAGTATTAGCCCATTCACGTTGCTATTAGAATATAAGTCTCACCCATCACCTTTGCTAACACATCCTTGGCCTTGGGTGTTTGCATAAGTCTTTAGGATTTGTGGGGTTACAATTTTTTTTTTTTTGGTGGGGTCATGGATTTGAGAGCCAATATACAACCCTACAAACATGGCTCTAAGAAATGTTGTGCAATAATTTATTAGGCCAAGTGATGTGAGGGACTGAAATGATCCCCAACTAGTCAAGATCCAATCTATTAGAGAAATGGATAATTTATCATTTACAATTGGCAGATCAAGTTTGGATTGTTTGAAAAAAAGATCAAACATGATTGTAATTGATTTAAGGGACAACCCATCCATTTCAACAAGTCAAAGAGGGTTATGAGAATACTTTGTTAGGAAAAAGGGTGTTGTACACCTTGCATAAGAAAATAAATATTTTAATTATGTGAAATAAATATCTATCTATGGTGTATATTTGGAGATGTGTTTAGCCACATTAAATATTTATTTGGGTCCACTTGTAAAGCTATATGTGACATTGATTAGATATTTTATGTGTGGGTTCCACATTAGATAAATATTTAATGTTGAGAAAACTTAGTACCAAAAGTAAATATAGGGGTTAATGATTTTTTGTAATCATGGTTTTGAGAAACATAATTTGTGAGTACCGTAGTTGTATTTATGTGAGTTTGAATCTATAAGAGAAAACACATGTTTAGCAGTTGGGGTTGGCTAGTTATCTATCATAACCTTTGAGGTTGGTTATCATTTGTTTTGAGCTCTCATGTAGAGTGCATATGTGAAGCATGACATGGGATGTGTGGTTACATGGTTAGCCATTATGCTCAGACACATGGAGGATACATTGGAGGAGCTTGATGTTTCAAAAATATTCATGGAGACTCTATAAGTATTATAATGTTTCATTGTTGAATAATACATTGAGTGTAAATTCTTTTGGAGGCCAAGTTTTTCCCTCTTGATGGGTTTCCCAAGGTAAATATTGTGACATGTATTTGGTCTTTACAAATTATGATTATTTTATAAGATTAAATGCATTTTTTTCTTTTATAGGGTTATGTAGGAAATTGTTTGATCAACCTAGTAATTTCCTAACATACTCTGCTAGATGAGAGAGGGATTTCACACAAAATATTGTAAAAATGTACCTTCAATAAGCAACTAATTTCGCATCTTTTTCTTTACAATAAATTCTAGACAAATTCAAGTAAAGGGATGCAATAAAAATGGGGTAGATAAAAGCAAATACTTATGTTGTTTCCATATGAGATGGAAAATATTTTTTCTTTGTAGTACTGAACCCATCTTTCAAAGAGTATAGCAACAAAAAATAACTCGCCCACTACAAACCCACTATAAACTTTAAAAAATGAAAAAATAGTTTAATTGAAGATTTGGCATTCCTTGTGTGATTCGAAATATATCTAGATTAGCTCAAGAGTGATCCTCATTGTCACTTATTAACACAATGGACCTAAAATTAAAACTCTAAATTTGGTGGCTAGAGTTTTGAGAACCAAATTTTGTAAAGAAAAGACAAGAAAAGTATGGATTTAAGAGCATCTTTTGTTAGTGCGCTCAACTAATTAAACCCTTCCTTCACATTGGATCATTGCAAGTTAATTTTGATTATAATTTTGACTTTTGTTTACAAGATATTTTAAAACAAAACATTATGCATTTTGTAAATAACTAAAATATAATAACTTGCCCATTTGTATCATTTTCTTAATTGCATGAAGTTGTTGATTGCTTGTTTATAAGTATTTGTAAATATTCAAGTTAAATTGAATGGTTGAGTAGTTAATTTTAGACATAACCAATAGTTATTCTTTGACACATGTCAATAATAAATAAAAGTTGTTTATAGGTGGACTTGGAAACACATTTAAGGTTATTATGCATGAACACTTGTTATAACTTAGATTGATAAATCAAGATAAGCTTTATGTATTATTTTATTGGTATTCACTAGAATTATATTGTCAAATCACCATTATGTTTTCATGATTAATTTTGACTAGGGAGTTTTATATAGAGTTGTGTCACACTTTCATCCAACTAAATAATTTTAAGAAAAATGGTTTCACTCTAAACTACTTTGAGCAAAACAATTTATAAAAAAATAGTTTCACCTAAAACCACATGACACATATAGTTTTGGGTGAAACTCTTTCACTCAAAACTATCAAATATATTAAAATTTTCAATTTAAAAATTGAAACAAGGTTCAATTTAAATGTAAGGTTTTGGACAAAAAGGTTTCAATCAACACCCTTTTGCTTGAAACTATCTATGTGACAACTTAACCCCTCTTTTGAGGCAAGTTCTCCAACTAGGGATACTTTCATGAAAATATGAAAATACCTTTTTGTAGATCTTAGAGTCTAAAATCCATTTTTTTTCTTATATTTTTATTATTTAGTATGATTTTTTTTTTAAAATTATAATTACACTTTTATAACCAAACATGAGGCAGATTAAAACTTCAAAAATAAATATTAAAACATATTTACAAAAAATGAAAAATATTTGGTGCATTAGATGAGAGAATCCTCTCAAAGAGAGTATAATTTAATTTTTTAAAGATTATTTTCTTAAAAAAAACTGACATCCCATGAAAACTATGATATTTTGATTAAGTTTGACTTTAAAAAAATATTAAAAAATAAATATTCATTTGTTTTAATCCATAAACTAGACTTTCAAGTCATCTATGTGGGGGGAAAAATCTAAGATTTTTTTTTCTCTTTTGTTTGCAACATCCCATTAACCTCACTTTTTTAAAAAATAGCAATCAAAATTCTTCTCTTAAATTTATAAAAAAATATATTCAACTATTTTTTTAAAAAAATAAAAAATTATAAATATAAACTAAATTAAGAGTTCTACATTTAATTAGTTTACATCATTTTAAAATTCAAAACATAAATGTCACTTTTAGGTGGTTGAAGTTAAAAATTTGTATTTGTGTTGGTCATTTCCTTTATAAAAATGTGATGTAGTTCTAACATTTTACCCTAAGATGATAAAATCTATAAATTATGCTAATAAAACATTCTAATTTTTATTATGATTACTATAATGTCCCAAAATTTCACCTAAGACATTAAAGGTCCAAACATAAACAAATAATTTTTTGTGATGTAAATATAACATCAACAATGAATTTATTGCTTCTAGATTTGATTGTGTGCAAGTGTTCTCATCAAAAACTTGCACACAATCAAATCTAGAAGCAACAAAAATACATTCAAGATGGATTGTGGAAATCTCATATAATATCAACAAGTCACATCACATGCCTATGCACTTGAGGTGTCATGAAATAACACAACACTTAGGATATGCAATGCCAATGTGCATCAAGAATGACAACACAAGTGGAAGAATTACCCATACCATGTGACAAAGTCATCACAAGACACATATGCGAGGGCAGAGTTTCCTCTAAGATGAAGATATTACAATAATCCATGATCCCATTCTATCAAAGACATAGGGACTGGAATGAGAGTGACACAAAATTCATTACATGTCATAAGATCACACAATTGACATCTAAGAATACATAGGAATGAGATCCACTCACTAGGATTACCCCTCAAGAGGTAGGTCAATTGGGAGATACAAGGACATAACCAATTGAAGGATCAACTAGGTGATTTCACACAAAGGCGCACATTTGGACACAATTGAATTGGATCATTTGCTTGAGGAAAATTACAAGGGAAAAATGAGGTCACACAAACCAAGAAAAGGGTAGAGTGAGGCTAAAATATCTTCTAGCAAGCTACACATCAAATAAGGAATGACAACCTCAAACCAAGTGTCATCTAAAAAGGGTTTAAACTAAACAATTTCTTATACTAGATAGGTTCAAAAACAAGCATAAAATTCACATAAAGCAAAGGTTTCACTTTAACCCAAAATACCATTATTCACTAGTATACCCATTTACCTCATGCATGACACAAGAATACATGGTGGGTCTTAACTCTTACCAAAATTTAGATGCACAACATAAACTAATGAATCTTCCACTCCATAAACATATCAATATTCAAAGCATAGCATATATTTGATAAACATTGATCACACATTGAAAGTGACAATCATAAAAGAGCAATTCAACTAATGGCATATTGTCAACCACACAATAACATGTCATTGATTCTATCCGCTCAAAGCATTAATATGATAAACCAAAATATAACTTCAATTTTTGCTTCAACTTCATAAATAATTAAGTCTAAATAAATCATAATCAAGATTGCCCGAACATGTTAAACCTTTTCTAAGATGATTTAAAAATGTTACTCAAACAATGAAAAAATGTGTTACCATGAAATGAATCTCATCCTAAACATGGACAGTTCTAACTTCAAATAATAGGATACTTAGAGAGCATTAAATTCAAAACACTAAGACTCACCATTATGAATATCAGTTGGAATTCCCTTCTCTTTACATCACTAAAAAGCCTACTCTAACATGCTAGATAAAAAATGTTTTATAGCCTAAGGTTTTGTGCAACATAGTTAATGAATGACATGTTACAACAATGAACATTGTTCTATTTGATAAGACAACTCAAGTCTTAATTCACCTAAATAAACTATTTCTAAATTAAGATCAAAATTTAGCTATTCAATGCATGCAAACAATCCTATTAGTCATGCTATAATGATATATGAAATTCATCATAACTTAATTTAAATAAGATTCATATGAACACCAACCACACCATGGAGTTTTAATTACATCTACAAAACATACATGAATAAAATATCATAATCATTTCATTTCAGTGTAGTTGTGGAGAGAAGGAAGCCACTCCAAAACTATATTACAATTCATCCATTAATACATACTAAATCATAATTACACAAAATTTTCATAACATAGAATTCAAGACATGTCATAATCATCAAATAAACATACACATTGTGGTCATAATAAAACAATGGTGCACAAGGGTTATGGCAATAAACAACTAATAACACACAAGGGAATGGTGACAACCACCAAGTCCAAGCAATGAGTGTGTTGATCCAACAAATCTCAAGCAAAGGAATTAGATGAAAAATTAAGTAAAATGACCCAATAAACAATAGGATAATATTTCTAGATAAGGAAATGAGTGAAATCACAATGTATTCCCCTCTATTCCCAACTCTATGGTTCAATCCTAGCTCAAAACATCTGAAATGACCCAAAATATCACGGTACAAAAAATGAGGTTGCAAAATATAACACCCATATTCAAATGGTAGGAAATCACTTTTCCAACATGAGATATATCATCCCATAGAATAATTTACTTTTGCATGCCTTAAAAATAAAAAATTTACATTTTTACAATTTCAAACAACATGCAAATAGCCCAATCACCATTAGTGGAAGCTTCAAGATTTTCATTATTCACTAAATTTTTACCATAAATAAAAAAATGCATATTTTAAAATTAAATTATACTGTGTTTCTCAAAATAGGCTAAGGATCACACTTTTTTAGTCACACAATTTTTGTGAGGATTTTTGAAGGGTTTTAGACCATTTCACATTTTTCAAGAAAAATAGGAAAAACACCCAATCAATTTTCTCACAATAATCTTTCATTCTATATCCACCCAACACCATAAATATTCAATCATATAATTTTTTAAAATATTTGTATTCCATCATAATGTCATCATTTTAAAAATTCTAACAATAATATGAAACTACAACTAAAAGGATTGAAATCTACACTTCTAACAAGTGCTTAGCAAAATTTTGTCCATTCGATGGAGGAGCATGTGGGTGGGAAGAGGAGTGAAGCCAATAATTTGAAATCTTCAGATGATGATGGAGAGAGAGGAGAGGACTCATATGATGAGGATGCAGATTTTTTTCCTGGGCTTGTGCAATCTTCTATCCATTGTTGTTGGGCCGACTTTGTTGTGAGGGTCGCGGAGTTTTCTGGGCTGCATCTGGAGGCGACTGTCTCTTTTGTTTTATGCCAGTTGGGGGAGATTGTAGAGGCCTAGGTTTTTGTCCTTTTGGCACTTGTTCTTGGTGTGGACTGGCTCTTTATGTAGGTAAGATCGCTTCGCTAAACCTCTCTACCTGTTCCTACATTGGGGAGGTGATCTTGTTGGTTCGTTTCTTTAGCTGCTCATTTTCTAGTGGTGGCTTGTGGATTTTGGGAATCTTTCGACTCTCTTCTGGTCTTGATTTGTTTATGCTGCTCTTGGTTGTTGTGGGGTTGGTGAGCCTCAAGAATTTGGGTTGCAAATATTTATCGTTTATGGAGGCTGTGGCAGAGTGGTATTTTTCCCTTCATTCTTCTGTTGGTTGCCTAGAGCGCAAAAGTTGTCCCTTAGAAGATTGGGTGGTTTGGTGCCCCTTTTGCTTCTTAATGTCTCATATGTGGAAGGGGTTTGTTGTTTTGGTAGAGGACTATATGTCATTCTCTATGATGGTTCTTTTGAGAGGGTTGTTTCTTTTCTGGATCTTGGCTTGGTCGATGCTCTTGGGAGGGCTCCTATCATGCATTGCTTTGGTCCTATCTTTGAGGTGTAGTTTTGCTGCTCATGTTAGGATGTTTTCCTCCCAGTGCTTTGCTGGGTCTTTTGTGTGCCTGCTCTGGTATTATCAAGTATTTTACATTGTGAGAGCAGGTATCTTTTTTCTTCCCTTTCTATGGGCTCTTCCCCTGTATGCTTTGTTGTTCTTCGTTTGTGCTTGGGGGCTAGTGCTGCGGTTGGACCCCTTCGTGGGGGTGGATCTTTTGAAGGATTATTACTTGCTGAAGGTGTTGAAGGCTGGGTGGATTTCAAAGATTATTTTGAGGACCCAAATGTTGTTGCTATTGTTGCTTGCTAAGGTCTTCCCTCCTACTACAGTCTCTTCCTTATCTCTAAATACTAGGTCTTCTTTTGAGGTGGAGTCCTCTTCTTCAAGGGTTGAGGTGTATTATGTAGGTGAAGGCTTACTCCTAATTTTCCTATTGAGATGGATCCCATTCCTATTGAGGTGTAATGTTGATTTGTAGGAGTGTTGTGGCTATTGTAGGCTAGATGAGTCTGGTTTTTTCTCCTATAGAGGTGGAGGGAGCAACTAGTTTTGGTGGAACACTTTTGGAGCTCTCCTATAGAGGTGGAGAGGATATGTTGCTAGGATCGATTATGTATACTATTGGGGCTCTGCTTCTATGGATCTATGTCTTGGTAGTTTTTTCCAGTGGTATGGAGAGACTAATCTTTTTGTTTGACTGGTATGTTGTTGCTTGGCTATTGCAGGATTCTTTCTTGGGTTTAAGGTCCTTGCCAAAACTTGGTTGTACAGTGTTGTCGGTCCCTTCAAAACCAATGGTTTTTGGTTTAAGGTCCCTACCAAAACCTTGTTGTGGGTTGATTGGTCCCATCAAAACCAAGGGGTTCAAGATCCATGTGAAATATTGATACTTTGTTGGGTTGTTTGCTAGCTATTGGCTAGTTGAATCTCTGTTTCGCTGCTGGGTGTTATTGTCTCTATTCTTTGGGAAGCTTATTCATCTTAGTTTGGGTTTTAGGTCCCTTCAAAACCTAACGGTTTCGGGTCCATTCAAAACCTGTTGTAAATGGTTTCGGGTCCATTCAAAACCTGTTTTCCCTCTAATAAAAAACAAGTGCTTAGCAAAATGACTTCCTTCCAAATATAATTTCAAGTATGTTTAAACAATCCATATGCCTAACCCAAATTATTTAGGAGCATTCCAAAACAAGGAATTTATATTAATAAATTATATTCTTTTATTAAAAGGAAAAAACCTCTTTTTGTGCAAGATTTCTCGTGGAGATTCTTGAGGTAGAAATCAATCCCAAGAACACACATGCATGCCAATCCCGTCTTCAAGAAATCTAATCCATATAATATCTCAATCAACAAGGAAATACCTTCCACTCTTCCATTTCTCAATCCAAGCATCCACACACAAGAGGGAGGGAGGGGGAGAAGAATATAGCACAAAAGAAATATACTCCAAAAGTCCCTAAACTACCATTTCACTTTCTTTTCTATTTTACACACATTCTAATTAAAAATAGGATATTTCAAAATTAGGTATTTTTTTGATGAATAGGCACTAATCTATATTAATTAAATATTAAAATACATATTCACAAAAAAAGGGTGGGTGGTAAGAAGGCACACCCTGAGAGTCATATGGGCAATGCTTAGAAATCCAAAAAACAACCAGTCACATAGGCCTAGCCCAGAAGTCCACAATTACAAACATAAACAAAGGCCATTAAGTGGCCAAAGCAATACCAATAGATCCAAGAGGGTCTCTTTCATCCATTTTCTTCCCCCATAAATTTTCAAGGTTTGGAGTGACGTCAGGAGGAGGACCCTAGCCATCATTAGCTTCTTTTTCTTTTTCTTTATCTTTCATTTCCTCACACTGGGGTGAGATTGCAAGTGCCAGACACATAAAATATTTTTCAAAGTTTGGCTAACCAAAGCCGCTACCAGGAGTATTATTAGAGGGCCACCCTAAATCGCCACTACTACTCCCCGTTGCTCCTCTAGAGGGCCACCCTTGGCTAGCCTGCTGAGGAGGAGAACGAGACTGCCGAGGAGGGCAGGAACCACACCAAAGAGGAGGCTGAGAGTGGGGGCGAGTAGAGCCACTCCAATGCCAACCCTGAGAGGGCAACTAAACATGAGAGGAAGTAGGAAAAGTAGGCACCCAAGCCACAGTACACGAGGCATTTTCCTAATGATCCAAAAGCACCTAAAGGTGAGCCACTTCAAGTGCAACTTTGTTAGCTTGAACTTGAATCTGTAAAAGCACATTAGAGAAAATAATAGCTTTAGAATACAAAGAAACATTTTTATCCATTTGGGTGTGAGAAAATATGCAGACATTTCTATCTTTCCAGATATTGAAGAGGATTTCCACCCTAAAAGTATGCCAAAGTTGGGTATATTTAACAAGAAGTTTGGGTGAATCTCCCAACATAACCATATGCTAGGAGAAGGGATCTAGTCTAAAACGCGGAAAGAAGTCATGAAACCAATTCCAAAACTATTGAGCTCTGGTGCAAAACTAGAAGAGATGCTTAAAAGACTCAGCTTGCCCACAAAAAGGACACCAAGGGTCCTGGACCCCCAAGTGAACAAGCTGAGACCCTACAGGTAAGACTTGAAAAATAATACACCAAGCAAAGTGGGAAAGTTTTGGCTCAACACTTGCAGACCAAGTGGCAAAGAATATTTTTTGCCAAACATGAGCAAAGGATTGAAGAAGCCACCTCTAGTTCAAAGTTTCAATCATTGGAAAATGTGGTGAAAGCCACATATAACCAAGCCTAGGCTTGTAATTCTAAAGGGATGTTTGGGTACCACTTTCAGTCCTTCCACCAGGGCTTGTACCCATGAATTCCCACCTTATGAAGCATATCCATAGGAATAACATTCACTAGACCATCATAAGTATCACAGTCCTAGTTTTGAATATTGTAGAGAGCACGAAAATCTTCCCACAACATAATGCGCATTGTGGGTCTATGAAACACATGTTGCAAAGTTTGAATTCATTTCTTGTGGAACCTTAGTACCTTAAGCCAAGGTGATTTGGCCAACGACTGACCATTATTGGAAAAGAGGGGTGACCACCAAACATTCTGCTGATTGAGTGAAAGCTCATCACAGAAGCTAGAGTTGGACCAATGGAGCCAAGGCTTAATAACTTCCCAAGCTCTCCAAATGCTCTTGGCCATGAAATTTCCCACAATTTGGATTGGTTCCTTCATAACCAGAAGGGTTTGAAATCCAATCCCCTTCCAACTGGGTTTGTGAATAGGAAAGTCGGATTGGATGCAATGCTTGAGGAGAATTTTCTAGGCTTCATCTCCAGTTAGGGCTCTAATTATCTATTTCACACACAAGGAAGTCCCTTGTTGTTGAGTGGAGAGTAGCCCAAGACCTACAAAGTCTTTGGGAAGGTAGTAGAACTCCCAGGCAACACAGTGAAACCCTCTATGGGACTCTGTAGAGGCCCAAAGAAAGTCCCAGAGCAACTTTTGAAGCTTGGCATAGGAAGCTTTGAAGGAGCCCAATGAGATGAGTAATAAACATGTGTATCAACCAAGATCTTAGAGCACACTTGGAATTTCCCTATCAGAGAAAGAGGCTTGGTAATCCAATAGGCCAGCTTTTGCCCAATCTTGGAGAGAACAACTTGCCACAACTTAGCTAGAGAAGCCTGGAAGGTGAAGGGAATGCCCAAAAACTAAAATATTTTCCCTCACCCAATCCATTTCCAACTGTACTGTTGAAACTAGTGAGGTGTGGGCAGAATAAACTACTTGTAGTACAAATTTTTATATCATTGAATGGTGGAGCTAGACGTAAGACAAAAAATGTTAAGACATTCAAGAGCTGCCTTAATATTATTCTCTTCCTCTAGAAGGGTGAGGAAAGAGTCATCAAAAAAATGGCCATTAACAAGTTGAGCTTGGGAGACAGGCAGGGCAATGCCTCTAACATGCTGTTGAGAAACCACATTGGCCAGCAGATAGCCAAATCCTTCAACAAGAAGCACATAAAGAGAAGGAGCAAGTAGACATCCTTGCCAAATTGAACGAAATAAACCAAAGGAAAAAGATTGATGGCCATTGATGGTAATACAAGCAGAGGAATCTAAGAAAAGAATTTGAATGACCTGAATGAAGTTAGGTCCAAACCCCAAGGCTTTCAACATGGCAAGAATGAAAGGCCACTCAATGTGGTCATAGACTTTAGCAAAATCAATTTTGAGAAAAATGGCTTTCTAGTCCAAACGCTTGGCCCACTCCATACCTTCCCACACAACAATAATGTTATCTAGAATAAATATGGATTTAATAGAACCAGTTTGCTCCAGAAACATAATCTGAAGCAAAAGATGGTGAATCTTTAGAGCCAAAGCTTTAGCAATGATTTTGTAAGAGACATTGAGGAGCGTGATAGACCGCCAATTGTAGATATCCTTGGGATCTCCAGGATTAGGTATGAATTTAATATTTCCTTTATTAATTATATTACCCAAGATTTTGGAATGAAAAGCCTCAATATAGACTTTATGTAAGTCTTTCCCAACACAGTCCCAAAGGGCCTTGTAAAATTCACAAGGCAAACCATCAACACCTAGGTCCTTGTCATTCGTTGTGGTATGAACAACTTCCTTCAAGTATTCAACAGTGATAAATTGCTTGCAAAAACCTTTTTGGGCTGAAGATAGCATGTTTGGCACAACAACAAGGCAATCCTGAAGGGCTTGCTATTGCTTTGGTGTATTCTCTTGAGTAGTGAAAACTTGTTCATAATGTCGAACAAAGGCCTGGAGAATGTCAGGTAGCTTAGAAAGCACCTAGGCTCCATCTTTGGTTTTTTTGATGCTAGGAGAAGAGTGCCTAGCACACAGGGCCAAAAAAACTCCTTGGAGGCATGGTCACCAATTTTTAACTAGTGCAATCTGGCTTTGATTTGCACACATCTGGTAGCATAATTATCTACAACTTGCTTTTTGTGTCTTAATTCTGCCAGCCTGACTTGCAATGATGGGGAGAAAGGGCTAGCTACTAGAGCCTTGATAGCTAAGTGTAGGTCAGTTGTGGTAACCTCATAAGACCATTGATGAAAAATGGCCAATTGTTGTCCATAAATGCGAAGAAATCTAGCCGTGTGAGTGATAGAATCATTCCACTAATTAATCCATCCTGTATTATGAGGTGACCTACACTCCAAATTCCAAACCCTACAAATGTGGGCCAACGTGGGCTGATGAGAAAGTAGAGACATGTTAAAAAAGAAGTACATCTTACAAGCCCAAGGATGTCTTGTATCCCATTCAATGCGAAAAGAAATGGGGAAATGATTTGACAAAGTTGCATCAACTAATGGCTTAACTAGGAGCGAAGAGCTATCAAAAGAGAAGAAATGTTGAGCCAAAATCATGGCACGATCAAGGCGCTTAAATAACTTGTCAGAGCCAACCCGGTAATTACACCAAGTGTGCCAGAGGGAATGAAAATGGAAATGACCAATATTGGGATCAAAGAGTCCCAATTTATTATGCATGTAAAACCACGCCTCCCATTCACCAATTGCCCATCTGAATGGTAGAGTGCCATCTTTATCATATGCCATTTTAACCATATTGAAATCCCCACATAATAGTTAAGTAGCAACTGGCAATGAATCAACAATCCAACGCTAAAGAAAAGAGCATTCCACAACATAATTAGAAGCATAAACATTAATAATCCCAAAGGAATGATTATCAATGTTAAGGAGGATCCAGATGAGTCAATGTGTGGGGTTAGACTCGTGGTCAACCACATAAGTGTGCCACCATGGGGAAAAAAGGGTGACAACTCCACCATGTCTAGCTTCATGATCGGTACAAAACATTTGACTGGCTGGCCAAATAGAATGACAAGCCGATGCAAGCAAAAAAATAATGATTTTAACTTCTTGGAGACAAAGCACTTGAATACCAATATACTTCTACAAAGTATCCCTAACAAAGTACTTTATGGAGAGGTCTATCAGACCTTGAACATTCCATGAGAGGAAATTCATGAGTGAAACTCCTCCATATCGTCAAAGTCTGGCTCCACCTCATTCAGAGTAGAGAAGCGATTTTGCAAAAACTCTAGCGAAACTAACCCAATTTGAATATTTAGAGAAGAAAATCTTCATTTCTCTTGCACAAATTCTCCTTCTTCTAATGGTGAAGAAGGATTGTGAGACCACCGTTGAGCTCCTATTATGGGAGAAAAAGCATTCAGTTGTGCTATCATAACGACAACAGGCTGAGGCATAGCCTTGGAATATTGTTAGCCCTAACGGGGGCCTCTTTCCCCTTAGATGAAGGGTTTGAAACATCTTTAGCTGGCTCAAGGACTTTGGAAACCATCCCAGAGCCATTGGAATTGTTTTTATGGTTCGTAACCGTGGTCCATTTCTCATCAAGTTTGGCAACAAAATTATCCACCTAATGGGGCTTTTCAGACTCTCGTGGTGAAGGAGTACGAGGAACTTCCAAAGGGTAGTCCTTGATCTTGTGGTATGTGGATTGACATCTATAACACGTGTTCAACAGGTTAAAATAAGTGACCTTTTTGGTATGCTAGAGAGCTCCAATTTGAATTTCAATGGAGTCCTTCAAATCCTGTGAAAGGTCCACTTCAACACAGACCCATTTCTGGGGTCAAGCCTAGAAAAACCTATCTGGCTCAATACAAATGACCTTCCCTAGAGAGGACACAATATGACTCAGAAAAAAGGCACACAAGGCAATGGAAAACCTGGAAAATCAATCCAGACCGGGACCCACAACTTGGTGTCATCTGAGACAACGAAGTCCCAAGTCCATGACTAGAAAGCCAACAGAGAAGACTTGACATACTAGGGACCCTGATTCAGGATTTCCTAAACATGATTGACCTCCGCAAAGCGGAAAAGGAAAAAACCCTTGGTTAAATTTTGGACCATATCAAGGTGGACCCCATGAGGGACCTAGGCCTTGTGGATCCATTCTTTAAGCACAATTTTAGGGGGAGTCCTCCCAAAAAAATACCCAACAAGAGTATGTTGCTCAAGCCACTGACAAGCAGAATCAAAATCAGGAAAAGGTAAAACCACATCAGTTGGGGAGTCAAAAGACTTACCTCGTGAAACACTTTCGAAATTTTTTTTTGGGGTCATTTGTTTAGAGGAGCCATTGAGCAGAGCTGTGAAACCACCAACACCAGCAAGAACTACTGGGTTAGAGCCGGTTGAAGGAATATTAAAACCAAAAAACCATAGTAAATGCAGCCATACACACAGGAAAAGAGAAAAATCTTGCGCCAATGGCACGGTATGACACAAGAGGGGCCAAGGATGACCAAAGTCACAAGAAAACCCTAGCACAGCTCATACACCAATAGTAAATTAGGTATTTTGAAATTATAGATATTTCCTTTTGATATTTCACTAATCATTTAAATCTTAGATTGATCCAATCACATCTGTGGTTGCCAACCATCTTGCATCATAAAAATTTATTCAATTTTGGAGTAATATTTTTGATTGATGTTTGGGTGTATTTAATTGATTTTATTGTCCAAAAAAAAAATTAATAATTGGAGAATTTTTGGGTTGCAAGTTGCATTGGAAAGCATGCTAGAAATTATAATTTAATTTTCAAATTTTCCAAAAATCAAACTTGGGTGTGGGATTCTTGGAGGTTATGAATTTTTGAATTTTATTTAATTTTCTTTATTGCTTCAAGAAGAAATGGGATGCCCATGATGTGCTTGACTGACAATTTTGAATTTGAATTCCTATTTGGAAATGGGAGAATGAATGTGTCGGCTAGTGGAGGCATGTCTTTCTAGGAGTGTGTAAGCTTGCATCGAGGAGTTAAAAATTTGTAATTGATGAAAATCAATTGAATTTCCAGGTAGGGGTGTGGGTGTACAAATGACAAAAAATTCATTCTAGACTTTGTGGTGTTGATTTTTGGTTCCAGAGTTTGGGAGTTGCAAGTTTTGGGTGTGGCTTTTCCTAGGAGAGAGTTTTCAGATGTGGTTTTGCAGGTAGAAGGTGAAAATTAGTAGCAAACATCTTGGTGAATGCATTGGAGTTTTGTGTTTTTGATTTTTAGAATATAGTTGTAGGTGAAGAATGGAGAATTGCAAGAAGTTGGAGAATTAAGGAGACATACCTTAGATGATTTTGTTTCCTACAACAAATCATTAGATTTGAATTTTAATATGTTTCTTTAGTCTTCAAGGCTGCAATTGTAATCCTTTCAATTTGAATGTAATTCACATATGTTGTAGGAGATATTGAGCAATCAAATCCACAAGTGTGGTGTTGATTTATTTAATCACTAAAATTGTTGTTGTGTGTTTGAAGTTGCTAAGAGTTGTAGGAACTCTCTTGCATTAGTGGTATCAGAGCAGGTTGTCTACAAGAAAAGTGTCGAAGAGAGGCAGTTTGTAGCAGGACCTATGAGTGTGGGTGTTGTTAAAATGCCTCCAAGAGTGCCCCCAAGAGGTAGGGGTAGAGGTGGAGGTAGAACCCATCCTATCATAGAATATTTTAAAGCCTTAGAAGGAAAGTGTATACATTGTAGGAAGAGCTACATATAAGAGTTGTGAATAGAGAAAGAGATGAGAGTGAAGTTGAAGCTGAGGATGAGGAACCATTTGAAGAAGAAGCACAAGACGAAATTGATCTTGTAGAAATTAGATTAAATTGAGAGCTATTTCTAAGATTGGGAAGAAGACAAAGATGGAGGTCTCAACATTCAATGGGAGCTTGAATCTAGAGGAGCTCATAGATTGGATCAATGACATGGAAGAATTCTTTGAATTTGAGGAGATTCATGAAGACCCTAACAAGGTGAAGTTTGCAAAAAAAAAAAAGGGACATGGAAGTATTTGGTGGAGAGAAATATAGATTTAAAGAGGTAGGAGAGGAAAGGAAAGGATTACAAAGTGGGATAGAATGGTTGAGAAGCTTAAGGGACAATTCATTCCAACGGATTATGAGTTGGAATTATTAAAGAAGATGGATGGATTTAGGCAACAAGGAAAATTAGTTAAGGAATACACTAAGGAGTTTCACACTCTTTTGATTAGAGTGGGACATTCAGAAGTTGACAAGGAGAAGGTATCAAGGTACATCAATGGAATGAAGCCAAGCATCCAAGAAGAACTAAGTTTGGTAAGAATTTTTAATATGGAAGAAGCTTATCAATTTTATTTGAAAGTTGAGAAAAGTTGAATATAAAATTTGAGAATAAGCAAAAGGGAAAGGGTAGAGCTTATGTGCAAAAAAATGAGGATAAAAATTAGATTGAAGTCACCAAGGACGACAAATATGAAAGAGGTGAGAGTTCAAACTAGTTATGTGAGCAAAATTTTAGAGGTAGAGGTAGATCAGGTAGAGGATTCAAAAGAGGAGGCTTCCAAGGAACTTATTTTAGGTGTGGAGAAGATGGGCATAGAGCATATGTTTTTCCTCATAATCAAGAAGGAACAAAAAGAAGGACTAAAAAATAATGCAAGTGTAGTAAATATAAATGAGGAAGAGGTAGAGTCTTCACATCCAAAAGATGCAAAAATTGGAGAAGCACTTGTTATTAGAAGAGCCTTGATGAACAAAGAAAATGAACCAAATCAAAGGAAAAGATTGTTCCAAACGAGATGTAAGTGTGAAGGTAAAATATGTAATGTTATTATTGATGGTGGAAGCACATATAATCTAGTTTCTAAAGAAATGGTAAATAAATTGAAGTTGGAAAGAAGAAAACACCCACATCTATATAGGATTACTTGGCTACAAGATGAAAAGAAAGTTTTGGTCAGCGAACAATGCTTAGTGAAATTTAAGACATGATAATTTTACGATGAGATAATATGTGATATTATGCCTATGGATTTTTTCCATATTTTTTTTAGGAATACCTTGGCAATTTGATAGGTGTTTAGTGTATGATGGGTATGCTAATAATGAAGGATGGAATCAAGCACAAGCTGAAGCCATTGAGCAATGAAGAAGGAAAGGTATGTAATAGCACTAAAAATTGTTTGATTAGTGGTGTTAAATAGTTAGTGAAGGAGGATAAGGATGAAAATCATGATGTACTAATGCAAGTTGCAGTAGTGTTGATTGCATTCAAGATGGGTAGGGTGAAAGTTTTAGTGGAGAAAGAAGAACTAAAATCAATTTTTGTGAAAATGTTGTTGTTGATTTATGTGAGCATGATAAGGTTAGTGTAGAAGGGTATATTGCAGTAATGAAAAAATTGGTAGATGAAGGTACTACAATTGAAAGTGTGGAAGTATAAGATAAATTAGAAGTTGATTTGTTTGATGAAGAGAGTGGTGCAAATGTAGATCTTGTGACTAAAATTTCATTGTAGGGTGGGAAGGATGAATCTCTTATTTGTTTGACTAACATTGATGTGAGTGTAGAGGACAAAGAGATTGTAGTGGAAAGTTGTCTCTTAGAAGGAAAGGAGAAAGATAAATTTATAGTGTTGAAACTAAGATTGGTGAGGAACGAAATTTTTGCAGCAGTGATCAAGAAAGAGTTATTGCATGAATTTTATGATTTTACTAAGGTAGAGGAAATGGATGCTTATGATTTTCTAGAATTTCATAGTGCATATTGGTGGGATTTGGATTATTTGAAAATAGGGAGAAAGAGAGGAAGAATGAAGGATGGAAGAGACATGAAATTGTAGGGAAAAGTGAGAAAGAATGTTGAGGCAATTTTGGACAGTAGGGTGAGTAAGAGCACAAGGCATAAGCAATACTTTGATTACATGGTAAAATGGTGTGGAAGACCCGTTGAAGACTCATCTTGGTTGTCAAAATTTTAGGCTAATCGTCTTGGTTATCTTCTTGAGAAGTGATAGGGTTACTTTTATTTCTACCGTGGGTGTCTGATGTAGGAGCATCTGTGGTTGTCAACCATCTTGCATCATCAAAATTTATTCAATTTTGGAGTGTAATATTTTTGATTGATGTTTTGGTGCATTTAATTGATTTAATTGTCTATAAATCAAAATTAATAATTGGACAATTTTTGGGTTGCAAGTTGCATTGGGAAGTGTGCCAAAAATTGCAATTTAATTATCAAAATGCCAAAAATAAAACTTGGGCGTGGAATTCTTAGATGTTATGAAATTTTGAATTTTATTTAATTTTCTTTATTGCTTTAGATAGAATGGGATGCCCATGATGTTCTTGTTTGGAAATTTTGAATTTGAATTCCTATTTGTGAAATGGGAGAATGAATGTGCCGACTAGTGGAGGCCTATCTTCCTGGGAGTGTGCAAGCATGCAGTGGGGAGTTAAAAATTGCAATTGATGAAAATTAATTGAATTTATAGGTAGAGGCATGGGTGGAAAATGTTTCCAATTGCTAGAGTTAGTGGTGACAAAGAAAATTCATTCTAAACTTTGTGGCATTGATTTTTGGTTCTAGATTTGGGGAGTGCAGGTTTTGGGCATGGATTTTCTTGGGAGAAAAATTTCAGATGTGGTTTTGTAGGTAGAAGGTGAAAATCAACAACACACATCTTGGTGAATGCATCAGAGTTTTATGTTCTTGATTTTCATAATATAGTTGCAGGTAAAGAAGGGAGAATTGCAAGAAGTTTGAGAATTAAGGAGACATACCTATAGATGATTTTGTTGCCCACAACAAATCATTAGATTTGAATTTTAATATATTTATTTAGTTGTCAAGGATACAATTGTAATCCTTTAAGTTTGAATGTAATTCACATATGTTTTAGGAGACATTGAGCAATCAAATCCACAAGTGTGTTGTTGACTTTTGGTGTTGATTTATTTACTCAGTGTAATTGTTGTTGTGTGTTTGAAGTTGTTGAGAGTTGCAGGAACTCTCTTGCATCATGAATACATTTACAAAAATACCTTTTAAATGACTAACATAGTAATTTTCTAAATTAACTAATGCATTTAAATAAAACAATATTTTGACTTATAGCATTTTCAAAATATTTCCACAATATTAAAACGCAAAAGACCTTTTCATGAAGGCAATTAAACAACGAATTTTTTGACTAAGCATCTAGGATTAGTTCGCAAAAATTCCACAACAAGAATTTTGAAAACTTGATAAACTGTAAGTGAACTAAAGTTAAAAGAATATACACAAAGGAAGAGAGCACTTTGTGAGTTCACCCAAAACACATGAATCCAAAGTCACCAAAAAAATGAATTAGTGATGAAGTATGTAAATAAAACTCTAGAACATCCTTTTACTTGCAACCAAATAGGATGGGTTAAACAACCATACATACCACAAGAGTCACATAGTCACTAACTCGAACACAAGGATTGGATGGTGAAAAGATCAAGTGAATCCATTTCATTCTCCTCCACATTCACCCATTGGCCAAACACCTATATATCCTGCACACTCAAGGAGAAACATCAAATCAAACAACAAAGATCATAACTAAAACAACATATAATGATTAATGAGGCACATATCCATCCTATTACTATATCATATCATAATAAACTCAAAATAACATTTAATCCAATCATAGAAACATCGAGAGAAGGTACGAATTAACACATGAGTGAGCACTACAATTACTTAACATGAAGGAGAGGTATTTATTTGATCCATTATTATATTTGTGTACACAACACATGATAATAATAATCTTGAATGCTATTAGATCCATAATAAGTGTACTATGATTTTAAATAGAATGATGCAAGTTAAATTTCACAAGCATTATGTTGTCTATTATGCATTTTGTCATCTACGGGTTTATGAGGTATAGTGTTCTTGTACACATTTAACAACAAGAGTTATAAAGCAACTTAGTCCTTGCCTAAAATTACAAGGTTGACATGTTGAGACAAAAATAATATTAACTTTTTGAAAAAGAGCATATTAATTGCCAATATGGGTTAGAGGGGTTTGCTACACCAAAAATTTAATGTTGCAATCTGATGAACTACTAGACTTCAATGTTATTAAATGGTTTTAGGTTTATAACATTATCGACAACAACACTATCTAATTATAGACATTTTCTTAAGTCATGGTCAACATTATTAAATGGTTTTATCTCATTCCCATCATTAAAAACACTATACTATTCAGCCACAACTTTAGGGTCAATATCCCATGTTTTATATTTTATGGGATTGTCAACACAAATATTATATGATTTTAGCACAAGTTCATTGTTGACTTATCTATTTGCAACTCACTACCAACATAGAGAATATTAAGTACTTTAGTGATAAGTGGACAATTGATACCCCCTATTTTTATTTACACAACATTCTCAACACCTACTATCTCTAGTTTCAACATATTTATAGTCATTGTTAATATTCTTTGATATTGACACATTACCAACATGCATAACACTCTCTCCTTGAATCATAGCAGAATAGTTGGTATACCCTATTTTAATATACGAAATTTTGTTAACAACTACAATCTATAGTTTCAACAAATTTATGGATCCATTAGCATTATTATTTACTTCCAACGCATTTCCAATATCAACAAAATTATCATCATTGGCCATATATTCACCATTGATATCCTTGATTTTCATGTTTTTTGAGCTATCAATATCTAATTTCAGCATATTTTGTCATCTTCAATAATATTGTTTCCTTGAACTTACTCCTAAAAATAACAACATGATCTAATTTAGTCATTATTGTCCACATTTGATGCCCCTTATTTTTATCTTCACAACATTTCCAGAACCAACAATTATGTCATGTTATGTACATAAAAACAAATTAGTTCATTCAAATTTCTATGTTATATTTTGGTTAAAATATATTCAATACAAATATTGTTGTCATCCATCTTTATAAAATTTATAAATTCTTATTGTCCAATTTTGTTGTTTAATCCATATATGTATGCTCTACTTTGTTGCTACAATATATCCTCGCAACAAATTATAATGTACCCATCTTTAACAATTTTTTCCCAAGATTAACTCTAATAGTAGTATCAATGTCATAATTACCAATATTTTTATATGGATATGGCATGCCCTATTTTAAAGTATCTATTTTGATATACTTGGGAAGGATGATTGAAAAAAAATATTATTTGATGAATTAGAATATAAAACATGTTTGTGTGCTTCTACATATATAGTTTGTGGCAAATGTTCAAGAATATTGTGCATACAAATGTTATAGCCATATATACAAAGAAAACACATAAGAGAATAGTATCCCACATTCCCTAGTTTGAGTTATAGCTTCCTTAAATCCAAAATTGACTATTGTAGAAGAAACAATGGAGAGAAGCAAAGAAGCTATAATGAGTGATGATGGAGTGGCATCCCACATAACAATGCAACTTCATAATCCACTTGATCTGCTCATGGCATCCATGGTCTACATGGCCTATAATGGTGCACTCACATGGCATACACTCAAGTCGCTTATTATGCGGAGAGGGGTAACCCTACAATGGCAACACAATGCCTATAGGAGGTTAGCACAATTCGTAAAAAAAAACACAAAAACAAACACATTT
>VDFB02156197.1:0-22369 GCA_007258455.2 Sequoia sempervirens | reverse complement strand
AAGCATAAATCCACTCCATATTTTATTCATGTGAAACTAATAACTTATGGTAATGCGTACCCTATACTGCACTAATAAATATGACTGAGCCACCTCCTTTGTACAAAACCACAACAGCAAGAAGAAATGAAAGTTACATAAATATATAGTACAATTCACTTGCATTTAGCACATTTTGCTTGCATCATCTTAATGAACTTTGATGATATCATCAAAACCCAAATATCAAATACATATAACCCGCCAACACCCATATACATAACTGGCAATTACACCTGTGAAGATAGATCCTTTACTATGTGTAATTTAATTTCCATTTTAAGTGTCAATTGGCATATATAACTACCAATTACCCATATATTAACACATGTGCAATTACCAGTTACATATGCATAATAATTAGACCATTTTTACATTTTTCTTGGATCTAACAAAAGGAACACAACTATAACTACTAGTTAAATATATGAATTTGGCTTATATTAGTTCCACCAGAATGTTTATCCCAAATAACAAGATTTTTCATTTAAAATTTTAACAAACTCTATCTAAGCATCTTACTTAGCAAAGTTTTTCTTCCTTTGCTAGTAAAGCTTCTAACTGGCAATGCATCTTACCCAAAGCAGCCACATGAGTAACTTCATTATCTGCTTGATCACAACCAAAATTTGCCAAGAAATCTACAACTCTAGATTTCCCTCTCTATATGTGTGCAAAAGTTCATAATTACCAATCTTATCAAGTAATGCCCAAATCTGCTTGACAATATATTCAAGCTTCAAATTCTAAAGCTTGCAATCATGACAAGCATTTATTAATATAAGAGAATCACCTTCTACCTAGATCATAGGTAACTTGAAGCTAAAGATTAACTTCAAACCAAACAATAAAGCTTGAGCCTCTACCACATTATTAGTTCCTGGAAGCAATTTATAAGACTTTGCACATAACACTAAGCCTTTATAATCACAAATGACCACCCCAGCCCCAGATAAACCTGGATTTCCTCTAGATGCTCCATCTATATTCAACTTAAAAACACCTAAAGGAGGAGGAGACCAGACAATTAAATATTTATTTACCTTTGGAACATGATGATGAATATTTCCTTTAAATGAAAAAGTTAATAAAGTCCATGAAGACATCAAATTTGAATCCCAAGCAGAGAAAAGAGAGCCAACATGCTTTATTTTGTGCACATAGGCATTAACAGTTTCTGAAATGGAACTTTTCAATAGTATTAACATTTGATCAATGTTCAATTTCTCTTTCCTAAAAATAATTTTGTTCCTTGCCCACCAAATTGCCCATAAGACTGAAGAAGGTATAATACACCAAATACTTTTAAAAAATGATGTATTATACAACTGAGGCCAAGAAGAGAATAAATTCCAAATAGTGTTAGGAAAAATTGTTGACCAATTCATTTTTGCAACTACAAATAGCCAACAAATTTGCACTACTGGGCACAAAAGAAAAAGATGATTTGCATTTTCAAATTCTTGATTGAAAAGCACACATTTAAAGGGAGCAGCTATGTTTAATTTCACCTTGTCACTTGTTATAATTTTTCTTTGAATTGCAAGCCATGCAAAGCAACCTGCTTTTGGCAAGACTTTTGAATTCCAACAAAACTAATAAGCTCTTTGTTTTGACACTTGGTAGGAAAGAGATTTGTACCCCTCTTTGACAGTATAGCAACCCGATTGTGCATTGGAACAAATTATTCTATCCGGTTGAGATGAAAAATAAGCTACCCTATCTTGTAGAATAGAAGAAATCTGAATTTTATGATCCTCATCAATTGGCTCTTGTGAAAAATATTTCCACTTGACTTTTCCGGACACTAAATCTACATTTTGAACATAATCTTTTACTTTTGAGCCCCAAGCTTGAGATAAAAAATTTGTAGTATTACCAAAATTATAAGCTACTGTTAGATTCTGATATCCATTCCATGAATCTTTCCAAAATAAGGCATCATTACCATCATTCACTTCCCAAGATAGATGAGGTAAAATAACTTTCCTACATGAAATCAAAAAATTCCACATTGCAGATCTTGAAGGCGGGTTTGAGACAGTAAAAATTCTAGAAGGACAATGATTATCTAAATATTTACACTGCACAATATGGCACCATTTAATTGTAGGTTTGGCATACATTCACCATACCATTTTAGCTCCAAGAGCCAAATTTTCTTTTTGTTGTCCCTAAGATTACTAGACCATATAAATTTCCTAATCAACTTTTGAATATGAGAGATGATGGATTTTGGAGCTTTTAGACAAGCCATAAAATAGTTAGGGATTGATGATAAAACATATTTTACTAATAGAATTCTCCTTGATAAAGATAATCATCTACCTTTCCATGCCAGAATTCTAGATTGAATAGTTTGAATTATTTTTTGCCAATAATTAACTTTATTTTGTCTAGAAAAGAAAGGAATTCCTAAATATTTACAAGGAAAGTAAGCATGTTGAAAGCCAAGTATATTGACTATACAATTTTTCAGTGTCAGCTTTGGTATTGAAAACATAAATTTTAGATTTTCAATCATTCACTTTTTGACTAGAAGTTGTATATTTTTCTAATAAAGACTTTATCTGCAAAGCTTCTTTAATAGAAGATTTACCAAAAAGAAAAGTGTCATCAACAAAGAGAGAATGAGTCACTGAGATGCCAATATTTGGAATAGAAACACCCTGAATTAAACCACACATATGAGCTCTGATAATTGACCCACTCAAAGCTTCAACCAGAATGATAAAAAGGGATGGAGATAACAGATCTCCTTGGTGAACCCCTTGGGTAGAGCCAAAAAAACCCATTGCAGAGCCATTCAATAAAATTGAAAACTTAGCACCAAACAAACATGCCATTATCCATTTACACCACTTAGAAGAAAAACCAAACTTTAGTAACACCTACTTCAAAAAACTCCAATCAACCCTATCTTATTATGCCTTTTGCATATCAAGTTTAAGAATCATTGCAGACATTTTGTTTTCAACAATGGAATGCACAATTTCATGGGAAACAATTGCACCTTTTGCAGTTTCTCTCCCAGGGACAAAACCCCCTTATTCCTTAGAAATGATTGATGGGAAAAGAGAGTGTAACTGAAGATAAATGGCCTTAGTGAAAATTTTATAAATTGTGTTACATAAAGAGATAGGTCTAAAGTCAAAGAAAATTTCAAGAGTTTTAGGTTTAGGTATAATAGCAATATTAGTTAAATTAAATTTTTTTAGCATGCCTCCCGACTTTGTTGATTCTTCCAGTGCATTCAAAATATCAATCCCAATGAAATCGCAACAATATCGATAAAATATGGTAGTGAAGCCATCAGGACCTGGAGCTTTATCGGGAGACATGGAAAAAACCACATCTTTTACTTCCTTAAGCGAGAACGAAGCCAACAACCTAACATTATCTTCCTGAGAAACCAAACAAATAATACCTTGAAGGAGTTCATCTCTCTCTCTTGCTAAAAGAACATTATCATTGTTAGGAGTAGATAAAAGAGAAGAAAAAAACTTAACTCCTTCATTTTGAATCTCTGACTCTTTTGTAAGAAAAACACCAGTCACACTATCCTTAATCGAAAAGATAGTGTTTTTTTCTTTTTTTATTTGTGCTGAAATATGGAATTTTTTTGTATTCCTATCACCATCTTTTAGCCAAGCTTCCCTAGACTTTCGTCTCCAATAAATTTCCTCTCTCAATAACAACTCTTTCCATTCCACTTGTAACTTACACTGCTCATCAAATAATGCATTGTCCAAATCGTTGGAAATAATTTTTTCATTCACTACCTCTAGCTTTTTGTAGACCAATTCTTTCTGAACAAAAACATTTTTAAATACATGTTGATTCCATTTTTGCAAATGTTGTTTGACATACTCCAATTTCTTGCTTAATTGAAACATTCTAGAACCAAATACAAAGGGAGCTGACAACCACCACCATTTTAGCAACGAAATAAGATCAGGATGTCTAAACCACATAGCCTCAAATTTGAAAGAGGATTGATTCCTTCTCTTAACTTGATTTGAAGCCAAATCAAGTGATATAGCAAAATGATCAGATGCTACAAAAGGTAAAATTTTTGATTGAAATTGATAGCCACTTAATATCTAATTCAGAGAAAATAAGAACCTATCTAATCTCTCAACAATTTGAAGGAAATTCCTTCTCCTATTTGTCCAAGTATATCCACCATTTTGTGGAATTACATCAACCAAAGCATTATTTTGAATAAAAGAAGCAAAATCCTCCATCACTATTTTTGGAGGACAAATACCACCTTTTTTCTCAAGAGTTCTTGCAATTGCATTAAAATCCCCAACAATAACAACTTTTTTAGACCCAATGCTATCAAGCTTTAATTTCAAAGTATCCCACAACATCTTCTTACCTACCGTACTATTAGGCCCATAAACATTGATCAACCAAAAAGATAAATCAAAATGATTAATCTTCATTAATTGCCAACTATGATCAAATGTGATATTACTAATGTTAATTGTTTTTAAGTTCCAAAGAGTCGAGAGAACTCCTGAAGCTCCTTGAGAAGGTGAATGTAAAGCTTTCCATTTGCTCCACTTCTTATCATCAGAAATTTTTGTTTCCTGAAGAACAACTAGATCTGCCCCACAAACATCCAATTGTTACTTGACTTGGGCCCTTTTGTCAGAGGCATTCAAGCCTTTGACATTCCATGATATTAATTTCATTGAGACTTAGGAGAGAAATATGATCTCCTTGGTCTTTTTTGTTTCCTAATGTTAGTTGAACACCAACTTCTATTTGTTCTTGTAACTTGATAGCTAAAGATTTCCTACCCCTTTTAGTAGGGGACTTTTTACTTGAGGAAGGAGATAAAGGTGACTGGGAAATTGATAATGTAACCAATTCATTTGATATCTCACCATCCCCAAAAAATTCTGAAGCAATATCATCAATCAACTGTTCCCCTACTGATAATAAAGACTGATCCACAATTTTCTCAAGATCCTCCTCAAAGGGAAAAAAAGAAGAACGAGCATTAAGATCACTGGAAGACCGAAGAGACAATAAGGTACAATCACCTTCCAATTCTTGCTCATTAAAAACCATTAATCTTTCATCACTATTATTGGAAAGGCTAAGTGTGAGCATTGAGGCACATTGGTTTAACTGATGGATAGTAGCATAATTGAACTGAGGAGCCAATAACTTAATTGAAGAGAAAATTATTTTCATTGGTGAAAGCAACGAATTTTCCAAACCAGGCGAAAAAGATGTTGGAAATAGGATGCCATTTAATTGCAAATCCTAAACATTAATTATTTCATGTATCTCCTGGATTCTTGGAATGTGTTCAACAACACTAAGATTAGGATGAGATTAATATTTGATGAAATAATCATGATTATTGACATTTGTAATTAATTCTAAATGTAAAAAGAATGTGAGGGCATCCATAGTGAGTTCCTAAATAATAGGGACACATGGGACACTCACATGTGGTAAGGTGAAACTCACCTTGTGTCCAGTTAACTATACAGAGTAGCAGTTAACACTTCTAAATGCATGTAAAGATCCTAGGAGCTAGGATTTGATGTTTGCATGCTTGAAGTTCAGTTAAGTTAAGTTCAGATTAGTTTAGTTTAGTTCAGTTCAGTTCAGTTCAGTTCAGTTCATAATCAATTTAGTTTAGTTTAGTTCAGTTCAGTTTAGTTCAGTTCAGTTCAGTTATCTTTGGTTGCATGCATGTTGGTTATTTTGAGTTGCATGTAGTTAGCTTCAATTAACTTGTAATGCATGGCTAATAACGTGTGAGTTGTATGAAAGGAGATAGAGGACTACCTCCAGTTAACAAAAGGGATGACCATTCTTTAAAATATTTGATTAACTATAAAAGCACTTGAATTCACAACTTGAATCTCAAGATGCTTTTATTGGAATTACTCTCATGCATGATAAGATATTTTTGAAGGCTCGGTTAAGTAGCTTTACTTAAGGGCGCCAACTTTGAGGAAGAGCTTTGGAATTATCACTGAAGTGAAGGATGAGTTGTAGCTTTAGTTTGGGACGCCCAAATGGGTAAAGCACATGTTCTAAGCTTTTTTCTTCATGGTAGAACTCAGCGAGGGAATATGGTACCTTCAAAGAGGCAGGCTTAGCATTGCCATTACTCACCATTTGGAGATTACAAGGTTGCATATTGTCTCTATATCTCATTCAAAGGTTGAGATAGATTTATTATAATTATTATTGCAGGTGTGAAAGATTGGTAAAGATAGAAGAAGCATTCTCAAACAGAATTGGAGCTATTGTAATTCAAATTTTGAATATCGAGAATAATTCCTAGAGTGCGATTTTCGAAAAGGAGGTTTTCTCCGACATATCTTGCTTGTGTGATCCTTCTATTATCCTGTCTAGTTCTTCTAAATAATTCTCTCTACATTCTACAACAGTAAAATGGATTAATCAAGATAATCATCCACAAAGAATATATGTAACAAAGAAAAGACTTACTTAGATCAGCAATATTAAATTTTTACAGAGTATTAAGCTAAGAAAACACCTCGTTTTTCAACAAAAGAGACATTGATGATCTTAGAACAAGAATATGTAACATCTAACCTTGCAGTATGGAAACCATCTAAAGATGAATGAGATACATTCACCTGATTACTTAATAAAGAGCCAACAGTTTCCCCCGAAGGGAAAAACTCAAACTGAGAAAAAGCATCAACAAACTTTAATTGTGAAACTACAAAAGACCCATAATGGTGAGAAACTGTAGATGACAAGCCTTGAAGATTTGACCGAGAAGATGAATCCTTAATAAAAAGAGACTAGTTGACACATAAATCAAGAACCATAGAGAGGAATGCCAATTCCTTAGCATATGAAGGTAAAACAACAAGAGAATTCTCATTTAACAGGTTAACAGATTCTACATCTATAACCCTATGACTAGTCATATTCGAGACCTCCAAATTCACACATTTAGTGGGAAAATGAGTAGGTAAATGACATAATAAACATAACTTCTTAGGATCCTCATAAACCAAAATATGTTTCCACAAACCATATATTGACTTAATATTGGCAACCATTGGGAGAGCCTTAGAAACATTAATAAGCACACAAAGCCTGACTGGTAAAGAGGGATTATAAAAGAAAAAAGAATCATGATGTAGATAAATGCCTATCTGATTGCCTAAAACCTCAATAATGCTCGACTCTCTATATTCTAGAGGTAACCCTTGCAGTTGTATCCAAAATGGAATAAATTGAACCCTAGTGTGAGAAGGGTTGAAATTTGGGGACCAAATGGTGGAAAATAAACCATGCCCTTCAAAAATTCAAGATTTTTTCCTATATACAACATTTCTAGAATCTCTATCTAAAAAGAAGACTTGATTAGAACCAACCCAAGTTTGAAAGACCCAATTTTTCAAAAAGTCGAGATCTGGGAGAAAATTCCAAAACTTACAGATTAACGCAACATCCTTAAGATCATCAATCTTTAGCATGAGCATGACATTAGGAAGGGTGATATTGACTTGATCACCCTTCCTGGAATTTTTTAGAACCCATCTCTAACCATTGGAGCCCAATATCTTCTCCTTCTCTTGACGTTGGACCATTGGAGGAACCCTCCTCCCCATAACACTAGACCCATTTGCATTGGAACCCCCAGGTATCCGCCTAGAAATAGGAATAGAATTAGGGAAGGTGAGAGGTGAACACAAAGGCACAAATGATTTAGGATAATCAACAAAAATGTCATTTGGAAAAGTGGCAGGGAAAATGGAGGACAAATTTGGCATGAAGGGAGCTCTAGAAGAGCCGAAAATAGGATTATTAGGAACAAAACAAGGAGGAGGAGAAAACCTATGAGCATGAGGAAGCCCGGAAACCACATCTGCCCACAAATGGGAAGAACTAAAGGATTCCGAGCAAACTACCGATTCAGGAGCACAAATGTCAAAAGGAGCTTGCCTCTCCTTGGAAAAAGATTTTGAAATACAAGAATAGCGTCGAGACTTCAAAATGGGAGGTTTGAGAACTTGTTGATCCAAAACCCAAGCCCCATTATGAAAAACACTACCAGGGAAGCCATGAAAATGCTTAACTTTTCCAAAAACATCTTTCACTAGTGAGATTGACTTTCTGTGTAAAATAGAGACAAATCTACAAGAAAAAGCACCATTCGTGGCAGGAGAACGAGTTGTAGGAACCCTTACTGGTGCTTGGAAACCCTTTCCCTTCACAGAACAGGCATAAAACTTTGAATTTTTACCGTTAATTGAAAAATTCGATTCTCGTCTTCTATGGAGCTCCATTTTACCAATAATTATCGCTTTCTATGTATAAATTAGTTTGTACTATATAAAAATATATTTTATACTATTATACATTTAGATTTAATAATTTCTATTATAAAATATATATAATATTATGATAAAAAGGAATTTACATTTAATAATGTATAATATATAATAATATAATTCATATTATATAAATTATTATTTTTAAGAGAACTAATGTAAATTATAAAAATTATCAAGTTATCAATTATTTGATGGGAATTTTTTAATTTTACGTATCGAATTTTGGAAGTTTTGACATCTCAAAATCAACAGTTGTACATCAAACAAGACATGAAACCATTGTCAAATTGATGGTTGCCATAAATATGATGAAGGGAAAAGAGTTTTCACATAATTTTTTTGCCAAAAACTATGGAGGGATGATTTAATTCCAATCATCTTGCATGGATATAGACGATTTCCCAGCCATAGATCCATCGAATTAGCCCGCTCTACTCACATAGGCATAATAAACATTTGAGGGATCAAAACATAAAATATTTTTAACTACGATAGTTGACATGCCATTTATAATTGTACTACTTAGTAAGTTGATTTTTTTAGAGGAGAGAGTGTCAAGGGAGGAACTACATGGAAATTGCATAGGACATGTCATTTTCCATTAAATAGTACGAAGTCACAAAAAAAAATTTCAATTACAATTTGATCTATTTGATCTTATTTCTCACTTATCTTGTTTGTACTTGCTCTTATTTTTACACTATGCCATTATTTTCCTTATATCCATACTTGCTTTTGTTTAGTTTCACATACAACCTTATGACTATAAGATACTATTTTGATTATATGTTGTTGGTATTGATACATTATGAGGTCAAGTACTCCTAAGACTTATACAACCGAGCACACCCTTCTAATGAATTTTGTGTGTTTAGATTATCACATTTTAAAATGAATTAACATTAGCTTTGATTTTCTATCCAACAACATATTAAGTTTAATTTAATCTATTTTTTTAATTATATTTATACATTGTTTACACATTTAATTAGTATCTAAACTAAATATTTTTTCTATAATTAAAAAATAATATTATATTAATACATAAATAATTACAAAATAATATTTAATAAATTTTTTATTTATTATATAATATTAAATAGAATTTGAATAATATTTATTACTGATTAATAATTTAAATATAATATAATTATATATAAAAATAGTTATTTTATAATTATAAAATAATTTATAAATTATTATATAATATTGGATAGAATGCAAATAATATTTATTATTGATTAATAATTTAAATATAATAAATATTTAAAATTATTAAACATTTAATATTTTAAAATTTAAAAGTTAATTTTAAATATGTGAAAAGATGGAAAATAAAATAAAATTATTATCTTACTAAAATTAAATAACTTTTTATGTAATTTTTTAATTTTAAAACTATTTAATAATTAATATGATCACTTCACAAATTAAATCCTTATCTTATTACATAACAATTTTCACCTATGCACTATATATTATTCATACTCGTTAAAGATATAAACTAGCTCACGTGGATCCTTTTCTAAATTTTTTTTATAGGCAATGTAAACGTGTTACATTTCTTAAGAGGATTAGTGAAATCTCTTTTCCAAATGCTAGCAAGTAAATAAAAAGGTCATTAAATTGACAAAAAAATGTAATTTCCTCAAAATCTCTTTATTTTTTTATACTAACAAATACATTAGCTGTTCTACTTAGTATCATTGCCTAACAAAATTTTCCTGCTCCTAATTTCTCTATTTCCCAGTATTAATAAAATAAAATGGTGTCGTAATCACACCTCATCATCTTCCAGATTAAAATAAAGCTAATAGTCAAAAGTGAAAAACGCTGGGTAAAAAATATGGGAAATGGAAAAGAACACAATGATGCTCATTCCACAAGAAATATAAATGACTAAAATGAACGGTAATGATTAGTCCCATCATCTTCCATCCCTGTAGAATAGTCTAAGTTGTCAATATTACTAGGCATCTGGTTCATTTCATATAAGGATACACCTTCGACATAAATTACTAGCACTTCCATTTATAAGAGGATATGTCCATACACAATTAGAAGCAGAATTTATATATTTTTTAATATTACATATAATAATATAAATTTATATACATTTTGATTATAAATATAAAATTTGATTTGTACAAATAATCATTGTATCATATTATTAAAAATAGATCCTATTCAACAATTTTTCAAATTTTGTTGAATTTTCTCTTTTTTAAAACAATTAGATTCCTTTTAAAACTAGAGAAGGCTCTTGAAAAAAAAATCATTAATGTAAAACACGAAAACAACAAGTGGGAAATTATCATTTAGATGGACCCAAAGAATATATTGAACAATGAATATTTATGCCTTTGCAAATATTAAATAATCTTGTATACAAGTATTTTTTTCCCCTTCGCTACTCTTACTTCAATGATTGAAGACATGTTTTAAATGTTTCTCTAAAAATCTAGAGTGGACAAATAATGTTAGGAACCACCTAAAGGAAGTCATAATATTCAACTATTGTTAATTAATGAAGCAAATCTATTTAGCCATACAAGAAACACCTTTTTTCACAATGGTGAGCAATACCCATATGACACTTTCACTGTGGTGGGGGAGTCCTCAAACCAACTAAATACTAGCCACTTCCTTTGGTGACGACCGTGGATGCCAATGACAACATTCTCTTTTTCTTCATCTATTTATGTGCCATGGAGAGATGTAGTTGTGAAAATGAAGGTTGGTAGGATCACCTCGAAAGAGAGAAGCAAATGATGAATTTGGATTTACACTTGATTTCCCTTGTCAAAATGGAAATAATGGTTTCCCTTTTGGGTTTTTCATTGAAATGGAGGTAATAAGGAATGTGCACTTTGACTCAAATTTTAATGGGGAATGCAATGCAAGAGAAGTGGTATCCAAATTAAAGTTGCTTCTACCCACCAAAATCCATCCCTTTGGAAGAACATTTATAGTAGAGTTGTACATTATCTATACTCTTGTAGGAGCCAACACCCATAACCAAATTTTCATGGCTTCCACAAGTCCATAGAGGAATGGGCTTAAAGAATGCTCTCTTGCAAATTGCTAGCCAATAGTTCCTTTCATGATACTATTGATTATGAGGACTTCACTAGTGGGGAGTATGAGCATGTTGTTCATCACCCTAGTGTTGGGTATATCCTCCATTATCCACACTAGATTTGAAAATGTGATATCCATTGTCTCACAACTCTTGAGAACCTCCACATGAATGTATGGTGAAATGTGGCTTTTAAGGCTCTGTTAGGTGCTCCTCTACATTTGAGAATCTCTGCCACTAATAGAGTTGAAAAACAAGTTAGATGAAGCATAGTTCCATGCACCACTACCAGGCATGGTAGGAAAAGTTCTGAGCTCCTAGTTTTTGTTGTAGTTAAGAAGGGTTGAATCCTTGTTGGCAAAGATCAAAGATATTTTCATTAGAGGATAGATGTGTGAACGTGTGCCTGAGATAAGATACTTAAGTCCTTTGAAACACAAATATTGGTTGTCGATGACTTGAAGATAGTTAAATGATGAGTTATAAATGTTTTCAAGTGTGACATAGGTTTACTAATTAACTATGGACTTGCAAGTCCACTTATCATATGATGATGGATCACAAAGTGTGATCTAAAACATTGATGTAAAAAATTAAAACATAATGTTTTAAACATAATAAAACCAAGAGTTTTGTTTTACAAAAAGAAGATATGAGAGCATGGAAATACTTATAAATCTTCTAATTTAGTTAACTATGATATGAACCGGTCCATGAAAAGAATTTTCTTTAAACTTTCTAATAGAACCATTTCACATGTACCCATGTATCACTTACTATAATAGATTCTACAAAAATGAGAAAATTCTAACATTTGTATGTTTATATTATTTCATTTGATATCATCATCCTTAGATGGAGGATATAATAAACATCCAAACCAACTTGAAATTCATAGATTAGGCTATGTCACAATATTTTAAGGTTGATCATGTTCCTAATATTACTTGGTATTGTCTCTGTATACACCTAAAAATGGTCACATCACATAGTTTGGTAATTAATTAAATATTTTTAATATTTAATTAAATCTCTGAAGTCAATTTGCATATAAATAAATTTAAATAATTTATTTATATTGTTCATTCTTTCATTTTGATTAAATAAATAAGTTTATTTAATCATCTTTTCTCATTTCTTAATTAATTAAATAAAACATTATGATTAATTATCATTTAATCTTGGCTTGGATATTTTATTCAAATAAAGATTAAATATTTCAAAATCTTCTAAATTCCATTTACAATTAAATATTCCAAATATTTAATTAATTCCTTTCAAAAGTCCATTTACAATTAAATATTCCAAAATATTTAATTAATTCTTCTAAAAGTCTATTTGCAATTAAATATTCTAAATATTTAATTGAGTCTTCTATAGTTCTAAAATTTAATATTTCAAAAATATTTAATTTCTTCAAACTCACATGAAATTAAATAAATTTATTTATTTAATTTGCATTATCTTCAACAACCGTGAAACAAACTGCCAAAACAGAAAAATTAATTTCTCTGTTCCTATGCAAGCTTGTTCCCATGGGTTGAAGACATGCTTCCATTCTTCTCTCCAACCTCCCAACATTCTCCATCTTCTTCTCAACCTCTCCATCTCTCACCATTCAAACTTACCAAACAATCTCATAGCCATTGATCTTTGCCAGCCAGGATTTTGCCTGCAAAAAGCTATAAAAAGGACTGTCGGGTATTTAAAATGACAGAGAATCTTTCAATAGAATAACTATAGCCAAATTGCAATAGCATAAGCCTTTTAGCATTCACAACATTCTAGCATCATAGCATAGCATAGTAGTAGTTTATATCATGGCCAATCATTCTCATTTCATAGCATCCTCAATTTACAGCCCCTGTGCATATCCGTATCAGTATTTTTCACTCCACCATCATATAGGATAGAGAAGCTCCTTCCTTTGCATACTCATTCTACAGGTTGTCATTCGGAGAAGCCTTGCTTACACAATCTGAGAGCAACAGCTTCAAAAAAATCCCTAGAGATAGAGGAAGATGGAACGACTCTAAAGAAGCTTCATTTGTTTATTTGAATTCAAATTATTAGCTTTTCTTTAGTTTAAATTTTTATTTTGTGTGTTTTATTGTTTTCATTTTGATACTAACATATTAACAACACATTTTTGGCACCCATCGTGGGGCACTTGCACCAATTTTAACATTTTATTGCAGATTTTCCTGACAGGTTACGGCCAAAAAATAGTGGATTAGCGCAAGAAACACACTTTAGTAATTTTCATACCCAGTTCAGCACCCTTGAAGCTTTCTGCAACGCCCTTGAAGCATCCTGCAGCGCCCATAAAGCATCCTGCAGCACCCATAAAGCATCCTGCAGCGCCCTTGAAGCATCCTGCAGTGCCCGTGAAGCATCCTACAGTGCCCGTGAAGCATCCTGTAGTGCCCATGAAGAATCCTGCAGTGCCCCTGATGTCTGTTATAGCGCACTTTTGAGAAGGCTGCAAATCATAAATTGTAATTTGAATACAGCTTGACTGAATCTGACGCAACCACGGACAGCTAATAATTTTAAAAGAATGAAGCAATCCTATGATAGTGTAGACATGTTAAAATTACATCATGCATAATCATATTCCATTCATCCAATAAATCAGGACTTTATTTAAATCAAATCCAAATCATACATTTTCCATCATTTTCTGATTTAAATAAATCAATTATCAAAGTCTTGAAAGTCAAATCATATAATCAGCATTAAATCAGCCTAATCATCATTAACTTAATCTAATCCTGACCTAATGATAATCCCATCCCACTTGCATTATCTAGATCCATCCACTTGCACAATAAATCAATTTTATTGATTTATTAAAACAATCATTTTCCCTCAACATGACAAGTCAAACAGGGCATTTATTGCTATTTTTCCTTGTCCCCCTCTCAGCATTTATGGCAAAATTTGAATTCAAATTTTCCCCCTCTTGGGCACTCTTCCCAAATCTTGCACATGCATCAACTAATCACCACTTGACAAGTGTCCTTCTATCATTGGCAGAATCTTAGTCCCACATTGGTCCATCTTCAACACTTGGCATTTTTAAAATCTTTAAATAACAGCTTCATCCTCAAGCAAATCCTTCACAATCTTCACAACTTGATGCAAGGTCACTCTCTTCATTTGAGATTTGATCTTGTTCATCATCACTCCACCATATCCATAGCATTTTATCATTCGGCTTATCAAAAAGGGGTTGGGAAAGGGCTACTTTCCACATCAAAGTAGCACCAATCCCCCTATGAGATAGTGTTTGAGTAGTTTAGGAATGGATGTCATGCTTATGTTGCTTATGATTTCATGTGACACCAATCCACTATGAAATAGATATGTATCTTGTTTCTTTCATGCTTTCAATTTAGTTTGATTTGCTATCATGTTTAGGAAGCATTTTGCATTATTTCATAGGAGTATTTTGATAAATTTGTAAGTCATTAATCCATGCTTGAGATATAGTGTTTGCAGATTTAAAAAGGTACTCACATATGGCGCTAGAAGGAGGGCTAGACTCATGCTTGTTTGAAAATTTCACCAACATGCTCCTAATGTTTCCATTTGGAATGCACTACCTTTTGCATAATTTGAATGAATTCCCACAGGATTGCCCGGCTTCCCTGCCTTCAAGTTGTTTGACTGCAATGTCATGGGTTTGGTAGACTGCACTGCTTTGAAATTATTTTGCGCTGCTGCCATGTTGTTGATTTACTGCAATTTCTTAGGGTCACTTGATTGAATCGAGTTTGCAATAGTTGGTGGAGATGGATACTTTCCATCTTTGATATTTTCTGCCTCATTGACCACTTGTTTCCCACTTGCGTGAGGGCCTATTGCGGCTGTGTTTACTTTTGTTGCCTTTTGAGTAGCTAAACTACCTCCAGAAAGTGTGTTGTGCATGCAAGGACATTTATCACCCTTCGCACAGAACCCCTGATTTAAAAAAAAAAAAAAAACAGCAGGGAACTTTTGGTTTGTTTGCATTGACAGGTGCTGATAATGATGCTAATGTTGGTGGTTGTGATGGTGCTGAAGATGGTGCTTTGTATTTTTTCTGCCTAACAGTCCACGTGCTTTGTCTTTTTTCTTCTTGCATATATGTCTGCCATAGTGTTTTCAGCTATAACATCTGACAAAGTTCCTACATCTGTGCGAGAGTAATGGTAGTTGTTACCAACTTACCAGTAGTAGTAAAGCATTTCCTTGCATGGCCTTCAAGGCACAGTTAAAGCACCAGGCCCTCTAAACTTGTTGCAGCTTTTGCACTATTGCTGTTTCTGAAGAAACTCATTGAACTTCTGGTAACTCATAAGAGGGGTGTCGACGCTATAATGTTGAAGTAACTTTTCTAGAATGCCTTGTATCCTCACAAAGCATAAAGGTCTGCTGAACACGCAAAGTAATGTATTTAAGATTTCCAAGTAAGAGTTCAAGTCCGCCGTTCTTAATAGCCGTTCTTAAGAGTTCAAGATTTTCAAATAAGATTTCAAGTACGCAGAAATTGAAGTGACCTTTTTTGTAAACGGGCCCTGTGTGTTGGTGTTTTCACTGAAAGTACTTTTTTTTCATTGTCCAATTGTGAGCATTTTAATAGCATTGCATTGATTTCTTTGACCAAACTATTGTGAGAAATAAATGGCAGTGGGCTTAGCGCAAGTTTTTTTTAATACTCTTATCAATATTTTCTCTGAAATCTGGAAGTAGTTGAGTCTAGTTTCAATTCCCATCTACTCACTACGTCATGAGCATTGAACATCAAAGCTGGGCGCACTATTAAGATCTCGATATATAAACATTTGAGTCGGTTGAAATGACATACAGGTTCTGCGCATGGGAAAAATGCTGGTCAAAGGGTGCGTTAGTTGGCTGTACCCCTGCCAAATGCTATTCCAGCGTACCCATTTCTCAAAGGGTCGCCCACTAGTTTAAATAGGGGCAGTCGTCGTTTAGTGCTTGATAGGCTAGTGCCTATTCCATAGGCTCCATTATTTCCACATCTTTTTGCTTAGTGCTCGGGCGAAGTAGATCACCAGTCTTTGCGTGGAAGAAGTACATTAATCCTCATGTCACTGCCTAAAACATCCATCATTTAATATCAACTGTTCAAATTATCGTGTGCAGGTTCTATTAACTTCTTTTGAACTACGAAATACAAGAAATGAATGGACTTCACTATCAACATTCTGTGACACTCTAAGGCATTTAATCGAGGCAATGTGGAGTGAAAGTGCACCTATCTCATCATAAAGAATCGACTTTGGGGCTCTTCAATCTGACTATAGCGTGGTGGGTGAAGTATCATATATATCTAAATCTCTCAAACATACCTTCAAAGGGATGCGCCAGGCTGGATCTGTTGACAATCTGCATTGTCTTACACATCTGAAGCTTATGGGAGATCGTTAGGATATTGTCAGCAATGATGATATTTAAGATCAACAAAATCTGCATGTGTCATGATTATAAATCCTCTGCTTGCACAATCGTTATTATGTCTTGATTTAGGCTAAAGGACTCGGTGATACATACCTACTGGCCGCGTTAATGTTGCTGACAACTCTAGGATAGCGCCTGAGATAACGTTGCTAGTTATTTTATTACAAACTCATTCGCTGATATCTTTTTTTAGTGTTGTTATTAATAGCCAGATTTGATTGGTTTGGAACAAAAGATGTTGAAACTGGCATTAACTTGCTATTGGGACTACATTAAAAGGGACTGCAAGGTAAGGGACTACAAGCTGTGAAAATGAAGGAATAAGGAAAAACAAAGAGGGGGGATTTTTCTTGCACAAAGAACTTGCAAAGTCGAAGCAAAGGAAGCAATCTTTTCAGTCAAAATCATTCTGTTATTTAAAGATTATTTGTAAAATGTTTTTAATTAAAAAACTTGATCCTTGTATAATTTCCTTTTTTATCTTGCAGGAAAAGTGAGGAGAGATTTTGTTTGGAGAGAGAACTTACAAATTCGAAGCAAAAGGAACAATCTTTGGAGAAACTTTCTTAATTTGGGCCTTGAACATTATTAAACTTAAAACTTTGAAAAGCATTTTTTAATGCTTATTGGGAAAATTTGAGATATCCATTTCTTGACTTCATTTTCTATTTTAGGACAACTTGCTTTCGATTGGAAATTTTAAAATAAATCATTCCTTCATAGCTTTTAAATGTGGAAGTCTCAAAATCAAATTGTTCTTTTACAAAAATGGGCACAAATAAGAACTTAGGAGCCTTGTCAATTTAATACTTTCTTTAAGAAATTTTTTTCTAAATGATTGACATCTCTTATGTATATCACTTGTATCTAAATTTTTAAATCTTTTGTAGGTACAAAAGGGAAACAAAGATTAACGAAGGAGGTACAAACAACGAAGGCGAAAAGGTGCAAAGCAAAAGAGGAGGAGGATTTTTGTTTGAAAACACAATGTGTTTTTTAACACTTTAAATGTTTGATCAAAACTACTTCACAAAACGAAAACGAAAGGAGGGGAAGATTTTTTTTCTTTGAAAACACAATGTGTTTTTTAACACTTTAAGTGTTTGATCAACACTTCACGAAATTGTTTTCCTTTTCGTTTTAGAACATTAGTTTTCAATTGGGGCTAAAACGAACAAATTGTTTTTCATTGCAAAGGACTTAAAACGAACCTTAGGACAACACTTACTAGATTTCGTTTTGGGTTAAAAATTGAACAAGCAATCCTCACATTTCATTTGGTGCTTAAAACGAATTCACAATTGCTTTGAAGGGTATAAAACGAACAAGTGTTTGATTTGTGTGATTGTCTTTGAGTAATGCGTATCCTCTCCCTTTGGCGCTTCGTGCGATCTAGGGTGCAAGAGAAACACTCAAAATACATTTTATTGCTTTAAAACACTTCATTTTGGGCTTAAAAATTGAACATCTTGTGCGAGTGTGAGTAGGGGCATTTTCACATACATTCTCGCTTCTTGTGCCATCAAAGAACGAAGCTACTGGATTGTGTCTTTGCTCGCTTTTGTTTATCTTAGAGGGCCTCGCTTTGGGGAAAAAGTACTCACCAAGCTTAATTTTACTCAACCGGTAACACTCTAAAGCTAAGAGTATTTCCACCGATATAAATGAGGATTTTGGTTAAACGCCATAATCACGCTGTTGGCTCCAACAAGATGGATCCAAGGGGACTCTTGCCACGTTGGGTCAACTCCTACTTAACGGAAAGTCCTTACTAGAACCTATGTGTTAGAATCAAAATCCCACTGCTTGTTGGTGCAAGAACACGCCTAGCTTCCCACAATTTTACGGCTTTTAGTAGAGATGGAAAGCATGCCATGGGAGTTTCATGGGTGTTGATGCTTATCAGCCTCTATAAGGAGTGCCGTGGGAGGGGAGCCGTTGGGTCAAGCATCTAACCATCCGCTAAAAAGTAGGCGAATGGACTTGTCCAAGTGGGGACTCAACAAAACATTGTTCATCACATCCATAGGGCTTGTAATTATTCTTTGTTTGAAAAAAACACGCTATGTATTCGAAAACATTTTGCAAACAAACACTTAAACATGATCATGCAAATTTCAAACCCCTTTTGATAGAGCAAATACCTTTTGACAGATTTAAGTGTTGTTGCCTTCCCTTGGGATTATGTCCTTAGAGGTTTCTCATCACTTGAATTTATATCGTCATTTGCTCTAACTAGGGTTAACCTAGGAAATCCCTTTGCCTCAATTTCTTGGAACTCCCACACAACACTTTGTGGGAAGAAAAGGAATTTTGACATAGGACATCTTTAGTTTGAGACATAATCAAGAGAGTGTTTTTTGTAAAAAGAACTCATTAAGCAAAGATAACAAATTGGACCCCACACATGTGCTTGATATCTCTTGGTCATATTGGTCTTTTGATTGCTCTTAGAGAAAAGTGTGTTCTTCAATACCTTGGCCTAGTAAACAAAGTCTCTCTAAGTCTCTTAGGATCAAAATCAAACACTTCATCCACCTCAAACATTTATCAACATCATCCCACAAACAACTTTAGAGTTTTGAAAACATCATCCTAGACTTGGGTACATTTCCAAACCAAATCAAAATCATTTGTTTAGTTAGGTGTGTTTGGATGAATCCTTCCACGCACACTTAGTTAAATTATCACCTCTTTGAACAAGTTCATCCTAAGATAACATCCAACATTTTAGGGTTTACAAGTTCATGATCCACATCAAACAATCAAAATCAAGCCCTAAGTCTAGCATTGATTCAAAGTTCCTAAACGTTCATCACTCATATCATCCACCTTTCATCCTCCATCTTGCCATTGGTCCTAAGAACCTTAGAAGTCACTTTCATAACAAGGTCAAAACACAAGAAGAACATGGAATATAAACTTGATCCATACATCTTGGGTAATCCAAATCAGTTGAATCTTCAAAGCCTTGCAATGCCTATCAATTATCAAAATCCATGCATAGGATCATTCCTTCGACAAATGTCAATGGTACAACAAGTGTGAGTATGCCCAAGTCAAAGTTTGGAACACATTTCCCAATGATAGATCTAAGTCCAAACCTACAAATCCACCAATCGAATAATCAATGCATGAGCCTTGAAACGAACAACGTCATTCCACCAAATCCCTACAAACCAAATGTGGATGTACCAAATGCATTTTTTCGAAACATGAATCCTAACTCGGAAACCTTTGGAAAAATGATTCCCAATACCAACATTGTTCATCCTATCATGCCAAATCAGAACATTATCCAAAGTCAATTTTCCCATAAACCCATTCAAAAATCGCAAGCATGCATGCCAAAACTACTTGAACACAAGCCAAATCAACTATCTCAAGTGAGTCAAAATCAAAATCAAGAACAAATTTGGCGAGATCAAATTGCAGAACTTTCCAAAACAGTTGAGGCATTGCGCCAAGGGAAATCTCCACCACCATTACCTACATCATTCCTTGGTTTAGGGATTCCCCCTTTACCTAGCACCAATCAATCCACCCAAATCAATCCACATAACATCAATCAAACCATCACGACAAATCCTTTGAATATACCATCGACATCACACCAATGGATGGTATCTAATCAAACAACAACATTGATCCCAAATCAAAATACGGTCTCCCAAGGGCCTATCACCTCGGTCAATCCAACCATCACTATCCCTTCAATCATGCCAAACACCACTATCACTCCCATCACATCTCAACCCCTCACTACCATGATCGCTCCGAGCGTATCTCAAACACTTGTCACCACATCCAACACAATTTCAATCCCACCACCACCACCATTGCGACTAAGCCAAGTAAGCAATTACAATGCTTCATTCAAAGCATACCAACAATTGCTCCAACAATATCAAACAATTCGGCAAGCGCCTATAGCCACGCACGCTTCTCAAGCTTCACAGCAAAATCAAGCTCAAACATCGCTGCAACAACAACAAGCAACACAAGCTCAACAAGCGCAACAATCCTTTCAAGTTTCCCAAGCCTCTCAAGCTACCCAACCAACACGAGCACAAACACAAAAGATGACAACTATTGAAAACAAGGATCAAGATCAATCTATCACTGAGCACATGTTTACTTCATCCAATGAGCAAATCGACATATGTCAAGAGTCACTTTTGAATCACGATCAAAATCCACCAACAAAACTTGACAATAAGCCAATTCAAGCAATATCAACATCACTTGACTCTATGGTCGAAGACATTCATAATCTCTCCACCACAATTGTCGAAAACAATGATCAAACCCTCTCCATCGAGGAGCACATTGAGGATGTATCTACACAATCCGATGATCAACTCACCATACATCAAGAGCCACTTTTTAGTGATCTCTTTCAAGGAGTATTAGGAATATTTGATCCAATTGACATAATGCACGATCCATCGACCTATGATCATGTTGAAAATGTCTCTACATCGCCTTATGAGTTAGAGGACATATCTCAAAAAGTTATTCCAAAGCAAGATCAAAATCTTTCAATAAGGTCTAGCAATGATCCTTTTCAAAACATGTTGATCCCCTTTGACCTCATGGTTACAGATGCTGAAGGAACCTTGAACTTGACCATGCCTAATGTTGACATCCAAAAGTCCTTTGTAAGAAATCTATCCTTTGAAGCTGCCCCATGTCAAGAACTTGATCCAAAGCATGTCAAAAGCAACTCCGAAATTAATCATGATCAAGAATTTGTATCTCCAAGATACTACAATAATCTAATGAACACTCTCTTATCCATGCAAGATGATCATATTCATACTCCTCCATCTACCCATGAGATGCTTTCTATAGATGGGCACGTAGATGATCTTCATCTAGAACAAAATCTTGCTACACAAAAAGAGCAGATTCTCAACTCCTACAGTCAAATGGAGTTATCAACATCAGGATCGAATATGTCCCAAATTCAAACTGAGGACATCATGAATAAAGATATCCATCATTATCCGCTCAACGAAACAAGTCAGATAGAACATCCAGAGTTAGCGGAGCAGCAAATGGAAATAACATCACCTATGGTGGTCATTTATCAGAGAGTGCATTCTATACAAGAGATCTCAGAACAAGCAGAATCAAAGCATGAAGGTACTACTTCTACCATACTGGGGGCAACTTCGTCTCAAGCAAACATCAACATAAGAGGCATGAAGAATCCTTATGATGAAACCGATGTCAATACTACAACCAGTCATGTCACGAATCTTCATCCACCCATCACCCCATCCATGAATTGGGACCAACGTCAAAAGAAAGATCTCAATCAAAGCACAAAAAATGTTATCAAAGAAAAAGAAGCTAAGAAGCATGATGGACTAATAAAAAATGCATGGATACCAAAAAATACGAAGAAAGATCATCCCTA
>VDFB02156196.1:0-13622 GCA_007258455.2 Sequoia sempervirens | reverse complement strand
ATCTAGTGCATTTAATAGATGCATATAATATAAAAAATGACCACACAAAATAAATACTATTTTATTATTGATATGAGAACAAACAAAAGGAAATATTATGAAATACATGAAAAAGTATGCGCTCTCAAGAAAATAGACCCAAAAAGGAGTCCATTCACTCAATACATGGCCCTTCAAAGTTTTAAAAATAAAAACTACACAAAAATTCACTAAGAAAGCTATTTTTTTAAAACCAAGTGTCAAATCTTAGAAACACCTACATTATTGTGAATTACATAGAAACCTAGCCCACTACAAAAGAATAGCTCTAAAAATATATACCATATATGAGCAAAAAGTAATGCCTGTGAAGTTTAACAACAAAAGTGAAAAGTTGATTGGTGAAGAAGCAAGTTGGGAGAAGAGGCCTTTTGATATAAACACATCATGTTGTAACTAATAAATGCCTTAATAAAATATTCACTAAATTGATGAAATACTCCCATGAAATTCAAAGCCATTGATGTTTTTCTTAAAACCACCATCACAAATATTAAAATCACTTGTGGGTTGGAAACAAACTAATTAAAATCTTGAAGGGAAAGTTTACTATAGTCCAGATTTTATGGGGATGAAGCACCAATAGTATTGATGGATTTGAATGGTCCCTAATCAACACAAACCAATGATTAAGGGCTAAACAAAGCATTGTAAAATTGGCATAGCGCAAATGGTCCCAATAGAGCAATGATTGAGCATTGGATTAATTGAGAAGTGGCGGCAAGGAAAATTTGAGTGAGCCCCACCATGGTAGAAGGTTTTAAGCCTTGAAAGGCCAAGTGTAACCACAGGCTTGCCCCCTTGTATGATCAAGGGCCCATTTGAATGTATGATGCCCTATGCAAAATGTCTAACAACTTGTCATGATTTAATGATACAAAAGACACTAAGTCTAATGTAGAAAGAAAATTTTTAAAATATGCCAATAGTATAGATGCTAATGAGTATACAAGATGGTATGGCCTATATGGATTGTACAATTGTATAGACACATAGTAAATAGTAAAGTTCTTAGAATAATCTCTATTAATTATAGTCACTAAAATTTATTAAGTTTATTATTGACTCATATATTTATGGGACTTTTGAACTCAACTATGAGGTCACATTTGTGTCAAAATATAGTAGGTGAAAATTTTTGATGAAAGAAATTCTTAAAAAAAAGAAAGGGTTTGTAGATGTAGAACTTTGATACCATGTTAAAATCGTCAAAAAAAAAACTCAAAGAATCAAGAAGCTTTTGCAACACCAAAAAAATTTCTACACGAGAGAAACAATGGAAAATGCTATATTTTTAATACTTGTATAATAGTATACAATTTATAAAATAGGATTACATGTACATAGAGAACTGTTGTATACATAGATAAGAGTGAGAAATAAGACAAATATAATGATTACTAACTTGAAAACTATAAATTTAACCAATTATGTATAAAAAGACTAAAAAAATAATTTATAAAACTTCAAAATCAACTTGTAAGTTTGTCCACCATCAAAAAAGAAAAGAATATGTTAATAAATAATGAGAACATGTCAAAGTAATGGAGCACCCTAACTTTGTGTTTCTCAAAATTCTATGTGGAAATTTCAAATCACTACCAATTTTGTACAACAGTTTATTTGGCAACTCACGTGCTTCTATATTTCGTTTTAGGGCCACATCATCAAATATGATACCACACCAACATGCTTTTTGTTGAGGTATCCAAAAAGGCCCAAAAAAAAGTGAGATTGATAGTAGTGCACTAAGTCATGTTTTATTGGTGCGCTGATATGAATCACATGATTTGTTAGTTTGTGTACTTCATGGATAAAAAGTGTTTTGCAATTGGATATTAAGGTGCTCCACTATGGGGCCCACTAAGGACTACTTCTATCCCCACTATTGAACCCCGCTCCACTATGGGCCCCTCTCCCCTATATATATATATATATATATAGATATATCAAGCAATTCAAATGACTGCACATAAATACATCGAAACGGATTTTATTAATTGATAATTATAATTGTATGGTTAAGTGTCTCGCCCAACTGCATGCTAGATGCATAACTAGATTATTACCTTTGCTTGAAAGGTGTCCCTCACGCTTAGTATTTTAAAGCCATTTTGACCTCCAAGCGGTGTGGGTGCTTTCGACGAGGCAATCACACCTTTAATCCATCGAGGCGTTAAATGCGTTTTTATTAGATTAAACAAAGCGAGCAATTATTGCGGTGGGGAAAAATATCCGAGGAACAGGTCACAGGAGCAGTAGTTATTGCACGAAGGTAGGAAAAATATCTAAGGAGCACATATTGCAGAAAATATCGACATTGTTGACAACACGATAGATTTAGATCTCAATTGCTATTTGAAGATAGATATTGGTTTCTTTGAGAACATGACATCATTATATTTGCTCCGGTTTGAAGAAAAATTTTTGTTTGAGGTGGGTCTCTAATATTAGGGTTTTCACATCGAAATCGTTCACAGCTCAACACCATCTATGTAGAAAATTCAGGTACCGAGTTCTGCCCTTTAATACAGATCAAGTTGTTCATAATGTTCGCTAGCATTGAAATTGAACAACAAGACGAGTCTTCAAAATCCATTCTCTGTGGCATTTTAATTTGTATCTTTTAGGATAATGGAAGTTTACGGATAAATTTCTAAGTGTAGGGCGTCTTAGATGTACGCATTTACTTCTTATATATTCTTCTGTGCCCCCATTTTTGCACAGGTTGGGAGAATGGTAACGAAGGTTGCGGAGTCTAGATTTACGCCTGCCAATTGCATTTGCTTTAAAGTTTTAAAAATTTTGGCTATCCTTTTGATTTTTTCCATGGCCTTTCTTAAATCACATGACATAAATTGGTGGGAGTCATGTCCTCCTGGATGAGAAAGTCGACCCTTATAGCATTGGCTAAGGCATAAGTAGTAGCAACAGGGGCATATTAAAAATTAGAACTTGTGAATATGAAAATCCTACTTTCCAAACATTTTAGCTACACAGACTAGCAAAATATCAAATGCCCTGTTTCTACCCCTACTTTTTTATTTATTTATATGGATTTGTAATCTTCTTAGGAGTCAATAGTTGTTCAACTATGCAGCCTATAGTTGCAATATATGGTTATTGTTAATATTAAAACAAGGCAAATATATGGTTATTGTTAATTTATAACAAATCTGAATCTCTATTGTTCTCATAGGTATAGCATGCTAAGAAAATTACCTACCCATTTCCATTTACTGTGTAATCATAATAATAGTGTTTTAGAATTTACCAGACATCCTATACATAATTTATACCTAGTAAATATCACTTCACGCAGACCCATATCTTCAAGTGATTAGCTTCAATTAATTCTAGATAAGATTGAATTAGAGCAGTCATTTTTCACTAAATTGTTTGTAATAGTAATCTGTAAATTTTTTAAGATTTTTTTCCAGGTATATTGAAAAAAAACTACATAATGCATGCCATTGTCTTAGGATAAAATAAGCACATTGTTGTCTATTTTAATCATGTATATAAATTAAGATTCAACAATTGCACAGGTCTAAACTCCAGTTAGGATGGATGGGTTTTAGTTGTTTCATCAGATGATAGCAATTAAAGTCAGCATGAGTATGAGTGTTAACAAGTGGCTCTGAAAACAAAGAGATTTAAGAATAACCAACATTTCCAATTTCACAATTACTTATCAGAGAAAATAATCATTATTTTAGGAAGATTGCTTGACCAAAATTAGGCACAAAATGACATTGGACTTGCCTTACCATGAGGATCAGCAAGGTATTTTGACTCTCCTATATTCCAAATACATGAAATATACAGACCAAACAAATCCTATTCCCGGAATCAAACCTCTCCTGATTGGGGTAAAGCTAGGTAGAGAGCCAGAAACGTCAACATTCCCCAAAATAACTCGGCACAACATGACATATTGTTCACCATTAATGTCTAAATCTAAAAAAAGAACACTGTAGAGAATAAGCAATAATAGTCAGTCAAACATCTCTTCTTAGAAAAAAGGATAAATATTGGAGAAAAGAACTTTCTAGAATGCAAACATTTGAAAGAAAGCAACACCAAAGAGATTATCTTTGAACATAATCTTTCATACCTCAGGTAGGAGCAATCTTCTGGAGCAAGATAAACACCGACACCATATGCCGGACCACCATCCAGTAATCTGTTATTGGTAAAACCATGTAGTATAATTGATGATATGCATGTACTGGATGCCCCGTGCCATGCATATTTAACATTATTTTTGTAAGACTTTAACATTTGGTTTAAGCCATTATTTGGTGCTGCAGTAATGAGCAGACGATGTCAATTTGGTATTTGCAATCATTCTTCTTCCTAATGGATAACATTTCTCCCCAACACATTGAAGATTGTTCTAATATTTAATAATTGACCAGTACCGAGTTAATTCAATTTGCCATCCAAGTAAATCCCTTTTTTATGTGCAATTTTCTTCCAATTCTCATGTTTCTTCATGTAAAGTAGACCACTTTATCTATATGGTTAGTTTACTCGTGTTGAAATGTGTGTGGGTGCCCAACCTCACCATGATGTGAATATTGTGGATACAACACAATGTTAAAACAAGGCGAATATATGGTTATTGTTAATTTATAACAAATCTGAATCTCTATTTTTTCTATTTCTATGATAGATTGTAATTGAGCTTTCATGTCATTGAAGAATTTATTATCAACATTGACAAACAATAGAAGCTGATAGAGAAGAATAGTATGCAGAATAGAACTGTGTTTTTTTCATTTTTATATTTGATGCAGAAAATTCCAAAATGGTGGTTCTGGTACTACTGAATATGCCATGTTTCATGGACTGTGTATGGTCTAATTGCCTCACAGTATGGAGATGTCACAGACCAATTACAAGTGACTGGTGAAGGTTCCAAACCAGTAAATTAGTTTGTGGAGGATTATTTTGGATACAAGCATGATTTCTTAGGTAGAGTTGCTGTAGTTTAGTAGAGTCATTGTAGTTTGGATAGAAGCATGATTCGTTGTAGCATGATACAAAATACTCTACACAAGTTTTTACCAAAAACATTCCAACTCATTCCCTTGGACTTTGGAAATTTCATGTCTTTAATCTGACATTTGTTTGATACTATCACGACAGATGTGGGGATTAATCTAAAAGGAAAAATTATGCAATTCACATATTTCCAATTATGGAGGTTAATTGGGTATCAAATTTGAAAAAGCTGCTTAAATTCCCTGTCTGCACCATGCTTTTTCTTCTTCTAGTCAGAAAAACTTGTAGGTTCCATTTCCATCTACCCATTTTTTGTTTCTTAATAAATGTGCTATGCATTCATGACACTTTTTAATCTGCTACACACTCCTTGCAATGGTGTCCGAAACTCCTAAACAAGGGTAGGATCCTCGAAATATGTTTCAGGTAATTTCTGCCTATAATCTCCAGATTGGAAGACAAAATCAAGCATAAGAAGATAGCAGTAAGGATAGAATATGAAATTAAGAGCATGTTGCAGGGCTTTCAGATTTTAAGCCACGATGATCATAAATACAAACTTTGGTTGCTATTTCAATTGCTACTTAATGTCTAAGTATTGGCTTTTCATTAGTTATAAACCAAAACCTATCACTAATTGACCTTCCACACATTCAAATTTCTTGATCAATTCATCTAATTTAGGGCCATTCATTGATACCACATCAGCCACAGGCTTCAAATTTCAAACCTTGGACGAAGAGCTTTAAGTGACTGGGAAAACTATTTTTCTAAGTTTTTGAAACTCCAAAATTACCAGGAAAACAAGCTTGCTCAGTTTTTGAAACCTCCATATTAGCAGCAACTCTGTCACAATTCTCAGCATTTGAGGCCTCAATTGGGATTATGCAAATTTCAACCTCAACCTCAACTTTAGGTGCGACTTCTTCATCAACGTTACCCTCAATGAAAAATTTGGTGAAAAAGCATGAGCCATTCTTATCAATCCATGCAATGGACCTTTGACAACCCACCCTCAAATCTATTTGCAACATTCGCAAAAAATCAACTAGGTATGGTGAACCATCTATTACCAATTCTACGGTGGGCATGCATTACCAAATCTACTGGGTATGGTGAACCATCTATTACCAAATCTATTTGCAGCATTCGCAAAAATTCAACTAGGTATGGATGATGAACTACTCATAAGGTTAAGAGAGAGGTATTAGACAAGTATTAGAACATAGAAAAGAGAACCCAATACCTAAGCATGTTTCAATAGTTGTGATAGTAGTTGTTATTTGTTTATATAATGCCCAATATTTTTATCAATATTGGACCAATAGTTGTGACTTTAAAGTTGTTAGTTAAACAAAATGTATCCTTTGATCTACAAAGCAACCAATCATAGGATAATTAGAAGTGCGAAGTTAGGGTGCAATAAACAAAATTAAATCAAGGATAGAACATTTTCTAATAGATAACCATGCTCTTAATTGAAAATATTTTTTAAAATCAAATTTACAATTGATTGTACTTTCTTACCAAATATAAATGATTGGCCAGGAGACACATAATATAAATCTACCATTTCTTTATCAAAAGATGTTAACATATGAAGGGAGAACATGTATACACTTTTCTTGATTGTAGCTGGGTAGTGTAAAAAAAATGGATTTCCTTTTATGGTGGAACAAAGATATACAAAATTCAAATATACTATCTTGTGCTCCCTATTTGCTTATTCATGTACAAACTTCCAAAACTTGTGATATGAATTTTATGTTTATTTGGTGGTTTTAAACTTCTTGCTATGTATGGTTCATAACCTATGGTTTATGAATCATCACAATTTTAGAACACAACAATCTTAGAGGAAAACTAAACGATTTCTAAAAAAAAACAAAGAAATAGAAAATTGACCTTTATTTGACGTGCCCTTAATGCCAATTCTAACACTCACAAGTTCCCCGTAGGCACAAAACTTCAACTAGCTTTCACCTTCTCAATGGCAACTCTAACTCCAAATGCTATTGAAGAAATTCTTGCAGGAATGTTCGATCTTGACCCTTCATTACATGTCACATCCATAAATGCTATACAACAGGCTCATTCAACAGATGTTAAATATCGTATTGAACTCTCTGATGGTTTCCATACCCATCCAACTTTACTTCCCAGCCAGTTCAACAATCTTGTTGTCAAAGAAGTAATGGTTAGTGGGTCTATTGTCCGCCTTACAAAATATACATCAAAGGTGTTTGACAAATACACGTACATCCAACCTTATGCTATTTTTGAATCTTGTTCTCATTCATTACTGTGATTTTCCTAAAACATTTGCATTGTTCACTTGCAGGGCTATAATTATCAACAATATTGAAATGGTCTCTAATAAAATACCACTCATTGGCACGCCAACTCCTCTTATGCAAGCAACAATTCATTTGCCATCCACTAGCTCCCAAGGCCCATCTGGTTTACAACAAGCTACAACATCTACCCAAGGATCAACCATACCCACTTCTAAAATACTTCCCATCAAATCTTTGACCCCATACTATAAGCGTTGGTCCATTGAGGGAAGAGCATTAACAAAGAGTCCAATCCATGAGTTTCACAATGCTAACCAAGAAGGAAAAGTTTTTGGTTTTGACCTCATTGACAAAGAAGGCACCGAAATACATGTCACATGCTTCAATGAACTTGTTGATGAGTTCTATAATGTTGTGCACTCTAATAGTGTATACATCATTTCTAATGGTCGCATACAAGTTGCTAATAAAAAATATAGTAGCTCGATGAACCCATTTGAAATTTTCCTACACAAATCATCAACAATTACACTTTCACCATGTGTCGAGTCTACAATCCCCATGCATAGCTTGCATATCAAGAGCATAGATTCCCTACTATCACTACCTATTCATTCCGTTGTTGATGTTCTTGGCATACTTTTATCTATCTCCCCTGCATCAATTATCCGTAAGAGAGATGGAACCGAAACAATTAAGTGTACTGCAACAATCACCGACATGTCATGCTTGTCCATTGATGTTACACTTTGGGGTCATCACTGTGAATTTGAAGGAAAAGAATTATCTACTTTGCTTCTTCTACCAACCCCTCCAACTATCTTAATCAAATCTGGGCGTGTAACCTCCTGGCGTGGAAAGGCTCTTGATACTATATATGCAACTACAATTGTCATAAATCCAAAACTTTTAGAAGCAACAATGTTGCTTCAATGGTACACGACTGTAGGCAATGAAACACCCCTCCTTTCACTCTCAATAGATCATCTTTCTTCCGAGAAGTTTGCAAATCCAATTGACATCGCATTGATCAACAATACAAACTATCTTGTAAAAACCAATGTTTGCGTAAAAGCAAGCATTTCAAAAGTTCACTTGGAAAAATTTTATTACCTCTCTTGTCCTCTTATGGTGGGCAATAAGAAGTGTAAGAAAAAGGTTGTAGAAAAAAACCCCAATAGCTTTCATTGCCCAAAGTGTTCTATTGATCTCCCTGGATGTGATTTTAGCTACATGATCAAAGTGGATTTGGACGATGGAACAGGTGCTCTTGTTAAAGTCACTGCATTTGAAGGTCCTGCAAACAACTTGTTTGGAGTGTCCACTGAAGATTTTCAACTACTTCTAGCTGAACCTGATGCTGCTAAAGAGGTGTTGGATCAAGTTCTTGGGCACAAGTTTTTCTTTGAAGTGGCCATCACTCTGAATTCATTTGCTGGGAAAGAAATACAAACCTTTGTCATTACAACATTAAAACCTGTTTAAAATTTGCATGTACCTCTTACATTCCACAATATTGTATACTCTTTGTTTATGTTTTACAGCTTTTGCTACTGTAAATACAACCATATGGAACCAAGTGTGCCTACAATTAGAACTAAGATGAATAGAAATACTCTTTTTATTCGACAATGTTATCTTCTCCACATGTTTTGCAATTCAATTTTAAATGTAATCTTGTGTGCGTACAATTACTAATGAAATGAATAGAAAGACTTATTAATTCGACAATATTATCTTGTGCACATATTAGTCAATACAATGGATTATTACTTCAAGCTTTCATCCAGCTTATTTTGCACACCTACCTTACATGTGTTATTTCAACTTTATTGTTAACTACTGCACAATAATATTGCATTGCTATGTTCCTCAGCAACCTCTACCATGGAAAACCAAGTTGAAAGTATGGAAGCACAACGGTCTCATCGAAATCATCTAAAACGATTGTGGTACCATGCAAATAAGGATTCTATTAATAAACGAAGAAGAGAAAACCTTCATAGTAACCTTGCCAGCTCCTCCACTACTCCACCCTGTCTTTCCAATAACCCTAGCTCCTTGCAACCACAAACACCTCACTTACAATCTACATTTAACCCCACTTCTACCTCCCAAAACCTCCATCCTCCACTATTTTCTGCAAACTATTACATCTCTAGAAATTCATTCCGTTCAAAGTTGGACAACCTATCAAACATATCAACATGCCAAATATGCATGGAACGATATCCAGGAATAAAAACTACCATGTTCAATGGTACTACAACTTGTACAAAATGCATTTCTGAAAAAAATGGCAACCGCTTCTCAAAGTGGAACAACATGGACCCTAGAGAGCAGCCTTCTTGTCTACAATGCCTATCTCAGATTGAGGAGATGCTTATATCAAGAGTTAGCCCTATCCTCCAAGTTACTTATGCAAGAGGAGGACAACTCAAATATAGTGGCCACACTATTTGTTTTCCTCAGGATATTACAACAATTGCAAATTACTTGCCACGCCACATACATGACTTGGATATACTCATTATTAATAAAAGAAATGTTGATTCCCAACAATACAACTTCTATGTTTGCAGAGCACATGTTCATGAGGCTTTGCAATATAAGATCTGTTATGACCCCTACTACAAAGATGTCCAATTAGATGAGACCTCTCTCTTATGCTTGCCTATTGCCTCCACTGACATCTCTGACTTGCTTAATGCAACAACCTCAACTTCAAACCCCACTGATGTTACCTTCATGGAGACAGATAATACAACCGAAGAACAATTACCAGAGAATGTGCAAGCAACAACATCATTTGTGGCAAACCTGCCCCCTGCACGTACAGAAGTGCAAGAATTGTGAGCCTTGTTGTAATTAGAGGAAGGATGCCCAACTCCTACTATTGATTGGCCACCAATTTCTCTTACGCCCCTCAATGAATATACCACAGAAGGATTATTTGTTATGGCATTCCCAACATTGTTTCCAAAAGGCAGAGCTGCTTTCAATCAACAAAGTATGAAAGAAGTCAAGCTACACGAATATGCACTCCATCTTCTTCGATACCATGATAATAGATTTGGCCAACACCCACGGTTTAGATACTTCATTCTTAATATTCTGATGCGTCACCGTAGCCAAGCCACAGCTTCTGTATTTGTTCAAAAACACTTTGAAAGTAGATTGCCAACAACAATTTGTGACTTACGCCAAAGACTCAAGGACCTCCTAGATGAATATCTTGCAGACCAAGTTATGCAGTTCGGGTCAACAATTCGTGGCACTCGCCCATTCTGGACTCTTCGTAGGGGGGAGCTATCTGACATGGTTATTCAAGTTGGTTTCCCGACTCTATTCTTCACCCTTAGTGCAGCAGATACTAAATGGCCAGACTTACACAATGTCATGCCATCTACAACACCAACAAATCCTACTGCTGCTACCAGGTGGAGAATCCAAAATATAGTTCAAAACCCACACCTTTGTGCACTTTATATGCATCATCGATTTACTGCATTTCGTGAGGAGGTCTTGGAGAAGATTCTTTGCACAAATGACTACTGGTACAGGTAATTACCCTCCACATCATTTATATTTACTTCTTTCTTACATCATTTACTTTATAACATCTACTGTGTCCAGGTATGAATGGCAACACCGTGGGTCTGCACATGTCCATGGTTTCCTTTGGCTGAAAGATGCACCCGATATTGCGAAACTGCAATGGAATAATCTTGCATCAGTACAAAATGCAATCGACTACATTGACCAATATGTCTCTGCTTGGAACCCACGTCCCCCCCAAAGCTCAGCTGCATCCATTCCAAAGTCTACCTTAAACAACCCCTGCCTAATGGACACAAGACTAATTATGTTGTCCACCCCTTCACATGACTACACTGAACTGCTCAATTGTGTTCAGCGCCATACACGTTGTTCCTTGCAAACATGCTTGCGAAGTAAAGGTGGTACATTTGAGTGCCGCTATAAAGCCCCTTGGACCATGCTAAACAATTCAACGCTCTCTAGTGATAGTGGGCAGCCAAAGCACACCCCTGCTCGCAATGATGACCGAGTAAATCTTCACAACCCCACTATCCTCTCTATTTGGTGCGCAAATGTAGATTGCCAGCCTGTTCTCTCAATTGATGCAGTGCTCAAATATATCGCAAAATATGCAGCTAAAGCAGAAACCAAATCAGAAACATATCATGCAATGCTTTCACGTATTTCAACATCTTTTGATCCTGACAAGCCAGCACCAATAGCTTTTAGGAAAATGCTTGTTGACAACCTTGTTGATCGTGATATTAGTGCTCAAGAAAGTTGCCACCTTTTATTAAAACTACCACTCTGCTTGTGTAGCCGAACATTTGTTTCTTTAAATGTCAACCTTAAAAACTATCAACGCATTCCACTCTCAAACACATGTACCTCTCCACAAACATACTGTATCGATGCATACATGGCACGTCCTATTAGTCTTGAGGCAATGTCATTGATTGAGGTTACTCAAAAATGGAGCTTCAAAACATCCCATAAAACAAACCATTGGAAAGAGCGTTCCTCTACTGCAATTGTTCGAGTCTCCCCTCGATTCACAAGCATTCCTCCCAAGGATGACCCAAGTTTCCACGACTTCTATTGGAGTGAACTGGTTCTTTACAAACCCTTTCGTGACATTGCAATTGACCTTGGTTCCTCACCAACTCAAATTATCACACAGTGGGAGAGGCTAGCATGCACTTACCATCTGTGGCATGTTCGCCGCAATCTACCAGATACGGCCTCCAATACAGAACCTGACTCTCCTTCAAATGCTACAGAACCCCCAAATAACTGCAACCAATCTGAATGGCAAGTCTTGTCAAGTGTTCACCCAGGCAATCCGCTCCACTTAGATACACTTGACATGCTAGGCAACCGTGAATTAGACCTTAATCATGATTGGAATACTCATTCCTTTAATCCAATAGAGCTCAGTCAAGCATCCAACTTCGTAGACTCCAACCGCACAACATATGCGGTCCCCCTTCCACCATTTGTAAATTCCCACCACACCCTTTCAATGGAACAAAAGAAAACACTAGATTTAGTATTGTCCAACTTGTCCTCCACCACTTACCAACCACCACTAAAAATAATAGTTCAAGGAACTGCAAGAACTGGAAAGTCACACCTAATTAAACAAATCAGGTCCGCACTAGATTGTTCTGCTCCAAACGGGCAATCACCACTCTTACTTCTTGCACCAACAGGTGTTGCAGCATTCAACATTGGAGCATCGACAATTCATTCTGCACTGCGCATCCCCATCAAAGAGTTGGCTCCATTGCAAGGCCAAACACTAGCAAGCTTCCAAGAGAGAATGCACTTTGTGCGCTACATTTTAATAGACAAAATGAGTTTCATTGGTCCAAAGTTGCTTGAACGAATAGACTATCGCTTACGCGAAGCTTTCCCAGCAAACAACCACAGCCCTTTTGGAGGCCGCTCAGTCCTGCTCTTTGGAGACCTTGGCCAGCTACCACCAGTCAAAGACATTCCAATGTACTCTTCTACTTCATACGGGGGCACACTATGGCGGAGCTTCCACACTGTTTTTACACTGAACAAAATATTTCGTCAAGCCGGAGAAGATCCCACCCAACTTCTATTATGTGATCTCTTGTACAATTTAAGAAAGGCTTAACCTACTATTGCAGATTGGCAACTACTAATGTCAAGGTCAAGCTCGGCACTATCATCTACAAAACAAAATGCTTTCTTATCCTCCATACATCTTTATGCAACCAATGAAAAAGTTTCACTCCGTAATAAACATATGCTATTGTCTCTAGCACATCTCGTTGCCATTGCCACTGCAGAGCAAATAGGGAGCTCTTTCAACACAAACCCAGATGATGAGCAACTCCAACCCAAGATTTTACTTTGTGTCGACCAAAAGGTTATGTTATCTTGTAATCTGTGGACTAATACTAGCCTTTTTAATGGAGCTCTTGGCACAGTAAAGGATTGTCTATAAGGAGAGTGAAAAACCTCCCCAACTACCCTTGTTTGTAGTTGTTCGATTCAACAATTATATTGGGCCTACCTGGGATACAAACAATCCCAAAGATGTCCCTATTACCCCTATTAGTCATGGTGGTCGCCACCAAATCCCTCTTAAAATGGCATGGGCATTAACCATCCAAAAATCACAAGGACTTACACTTCAGATGGCCACCATTGACATCGGTAACATTGATCGTCAAGGTATGACATTTACAGCAATTTCCAGAG
>VDFB02156195.1:0-13386 GCA_007258455.2 Sequoia sempervirens | reverse complement strand
TTGAGATGATTGTCAGTTGATGTTCTCTCTTTATGTGCCCTTGGCGTGACTAGTGTTTTGGTATCATTATTTTGAAAGGGTTGTACGAAACTTTGTGGGACTCTGATTTTGTACTTGTTAGCGAGATGGGTAATGCCTCGCACGCTTTTATGTTGTGACTCTTGGTTCAAAATTATGATGGTACAACCCTTGGTTTTTTTATGTTGTTGGGTCTCTAGGGAGAGTGGCTCCTCGTGGGGGTCGGCGCCCCGTTTAAGGGGAAGGGCATAGGATAACCCACGAGTGAGTTAGTAATCAAGTGAAAACCTAATAATTAACTTAGGAGGGTTGGGTAGTAATATCATTACAAGATTAATAAAATGGATGCCTCATCTTCATTAGTGCTTTCGCAGACTAACGGAAGGCTGAGAAGGCCATGGTTGGCAAGGTCGTGACCTCGTCTTCACGAGAGGTCTACGGCTCCGCATGAGTCACCCTATGGACGGGCGCCTCCAGTTGGAAGGAAGAGCACAGGATAGCCATAGATGGGACCAGCACCTCCAGTTGGGAGTAAGAGCACAGGACAGCCCATGTAGGACTATGCGATGACACTCTCCCCTAGTTGCCCATGTATTTACTTTATTGTGTTCCTCTAGAAGTATGTTATGGGAGTTGGTTTAGATTGTGGTTGAAAGGAATTATATTGATTTATGGAATATTGCCTTGATACATCTTTGGTGTACTTTGTGGTCTTGTATGATCTCATTGATATTTGGCTTATGACCTTGTACTCTTTTGGTACTGTGTTATGATGTTTTTATATTGTTTAATTGCAATTTGCGATTGTATTATGTTTATTAATTTAGTTTGATTGGAAGTGTTTCATGATCATCCTTTGGTTACTTATTTATTGATCATTGCTTTGATTTATGTGATGGGAGTTGTGATCTTAATTTATTATGTTGACTCTTGGATGTTGTTGCAATTCTTGAGTTTTATGATACTTTTGTATGTTGTGATTCTTGTGATTCCGTGTTGGGATGTTCTTGGTTGAGGACTCTTCTTGTCAGCTCCTAGCACGGGGGGTGGGTCTTCGGACTCACATGGTCGAGTGGAACGTGCTAAGCACCCCATTGGGTCCCCAGTCGAGGATCAAGAGGTGCGGATTGGTGCGGGTGCAGCGACTCCAGAGTTGTGTTTGTCTTGGAGCCAGTTGTGATATCTTGTATTCATTTGTATCATGTTATCTTGTTGTATGGTTTCCATTTATGATTGGAAACACTATTGTATCATTGTACCTCTAGAACATTGTATTGTAAAGTAATGTTATCTTGGTGTGGATATTGGCCATGGCAATTGTTATTCAATGTGTTAAGTTAATTATGCATATGTTGTATTTTTGTATGCAAATGGTTCTTATCAATGATTTATCATGTATGTGCTTCATTTGATAATGTTTACTTTATATCTTTGGATTTTATTCTTTATTGCTGTTGGATGGATCTAAGTCGCGTAATGACTCCTCGTGTACCCCAAAGGATGTATGTGTTAGTGAATTTACTTACATGAAATTCATGTCATATCTTAATGTGTATTACATGTATGTTATGTTACTTAAAAAAAAAAAATTTGTGTTGTAAATATTATGTATTTGTCCTTTGGGGTTCACACGGCGGGGCATTACAACATTGGTATCAGAGCCTAGGTTCATACACTGGGCACTATGTGTGCTCACTATGTAACCTTGCGCTTAGATGCGTGAGTCTTGAGTTTCACTTTTCTGCTGTCATTATTGTGAACTTAAATTTCTTCTGCTAGATGGTGTCGGGTCGATGGTGCAGGAAATTGATGGGAAAGGATAGGACCCTCAGTGTAGTGCGCAATGCATCGATATCCTTCCTATCGGGGATGCTCTATGGACCCTTGAGTTTTAGTGTGATGTGTTTTTTTTGTAATGTGTTTTATGTGTGTGAATATGTCAAGTGTGTGTAGAATCTGTGATTTTGTTGTCCTTGAGTGATGAATTATGTTTTCTTGAATCTGTGAAGGTGTCAAATTTTACCTTTTTTATTGAAATTGATGTGAGATTTGATGTTGAATAATGGTTAAAGTGGAGCTCTTTGTGTGAAAATTATGATTTTTAACGAAAATGTGAGGTTTTGTGAATAATTATTCTATGATTTTTAGCAGAATATAGTATCTTGAGGTTAATATGCAACTTGAATGATTGGTACTAATGTGCAATGTTCTATGGTAGCTTTTGATTTACAGGAAGTTGGCTTCAGAAAGCATAGTGACAAAGGTAATGTAATTGTAATATGCAGGTATAGATACTTATAATATCAAGTAGTAATTAATTTTGATATAGTATAGGAATTAGATTTGTGGTTAGTATCCTTATACGAATATTTTCTAACTAATAAGAAGCAAATTGTTTATGAGTTACTAGAATTGTTTCGACTATTATGTGTTGTTTAGTGGGAGGGACAGTGTGGTATCACTCGCTCGTGAGTGCCCTACTATGCTGAGATTTCCTCTCACGATGTATTTGTGATATATATTTATTGTGCACAACGTTTGTTTGCATGCAGGATTGTAGGAATTAAGTCTCGATTCCACCTGCATTGTCAGGACAGGGCGAGCATTATATACACCCAATGGGTTTGATGTTGAAAATAGGATCTGACAAGAAAGTTTCCCCAACCTAGTTCGTCATCTCTCCTAGTGTTTGACAAAATTGGTCTGGTTGCAACCCTGTCACCACTTTTGTTTTGGTATCATTTCTTTATTTTTCCATGTGTTTAATTTTCATTGCTTGCTTGGTGACATTTAATTGATGATTTAACACGTTGATGTGTTTTTGATTATTAATACTACTGTTAGTTTATGGTGTTACCATGTTTGTGCATGGGCTCGACTTCCAGGAGTAAGTCGATGTCTATGGGGGGGAGGATGTAGTGCCCTTAGTTTCGATCGTCATTGATGTCAAGTAAGTCGTTGGTAATGTCATGATGATGTGGTGATTTTATTATCTAATCTAATTTGAAGGTTATCAGATAAACCTAATACTATGTTTGGAATTGTTTAATAAAAAATTAAGTATTAGGTTACTTGTTTTAACTGGAATTAAATAAAGAATTTAATTTAATAATAAATGTTAATTTAATTATCTTTGGGAGTTATTTAAAATGATCGGATTAGATGAAGAAAGGTAATTATTATTTAATGATTAAATTTGATTAATAAATTTAAAAATGAGAAGATATTAGAAAGAATTAAATTATTAAATATTTATCTATTTGAGAGTCATTTATAAATTAATGAATATGGGTAGTGGCTGGCATACAATCGTAACTAATGGAAGTGCAATGGTCTCCTAGTGGGAGTGTAAAAGATACCATCAAAGAGATCATAATAAGTGATGGAAGTCGAACGGTTCTCCGATGGGAGTGGAAAAGGTACCATGAAATGAATTATTAGGAAAGATTTCCAGATCATATGGGGGGAATTTTGGCAGCATCTTCAACTTCAGCTATTGTGAGCATAGGAGTATGGTAGCTCTTGGGGGATGATGAAAGGAGGAAGGGTCATTCTGGATTAAGGTGATTGGGCTTTCAATGCCTCATAGTATGGCATCCTAGAAGAAATCTACGGGGAAGCGTAGCTCACACAAGTAAGAGATTTTAAGATTTTAGTTTAGCATTATCAATATTTCATGAATGGCAAATCTTTACTTTAATCGTTATGAGCTATTATCATACTTCTCTTATGGTTGTGCATTAAGTTAGAAAGTCTTAAGCATATTAAAGACTCCTAAAATTTTATCTCAAAATTCCTTGTGCATGTATCAGTAATTTCGCTTGTATCTGTTCCCTTTGTGAAAAATGATTCTAACATTGTCGAAGAGTGTGTCTTTATCCGTTTGATGCGTCTCCTGCAACCATTGTATTCCATGATCTAATGTCTTGTCTCTCCTATCAATTACATTCTTGGAAGTTTCTTAATCTGTTATTATCCTCCTCACTTTCCTCTGTTACTCCAGCAATAGTTAGATTTGGCTCCATCTTATCAAATTTTTTCATTAAGTAAGTTTGTTAATAAGAGTTCATAATGGAAACTACATCTAGTATTAGCTGCTTATAACTGAGATTGAATTTCATCAAAATAGAAATTGTGATTGATGGGAAGGAGTAAAATCCCGAATGATTAAATCTTTAATAACTATTCTGGAAGTTATCAAATCCCAAATGTTATCCGCAAGGCTGAAGGAAAATGGCTTCTCATGTTTTTTGCAACCATAACCATCTCAAACTTGATGGAAGCTTGGTTTGTGTGTCTTCTCTGATGCCGTGAATAAGTAGATTGTTCAAGTGAAGAAATTGCGGACCAATGAGCAGATTATTTAATTCTCTTGGTCTACGCAATGTTTCAAGCCTTTGCCAATTCCCTCCGTTCAGTCGAAGCTGAGAGAAATTGACGTTATTGGATACAATGTTTAGTTGAGCTCCTTCGCATCAGTCTGCTAATCTAAATTTTTATAATCTCTCTGATCTTTTGTCAACTCGTCTCAGCTGTAGCACTTCATTATAATAGGGAGTTTATAGTTTTAAATAACCTGCGTGGTTCTGCTGGCAATCTATCGCAATTGCAACACCTGAAAACTTTAATTCTCCTTCTATTAAGTCACATATTTGTACCTCACCTTTCTCCTTTCTTGCTGTCGAGTCAGATTTGATAATAATGCAAGTAGATGGTGATATTTCCAAATTCCAATATTCACTTTCTATTATACTGGGCAACCTGTCACAATTTCAGCATTTAGAGTTGAGGCGTTGTACAGAATTAAATAGCTTCCCTGAAACCATTGGCAAACCACCACCGCTGCAACGTTTAGACTTGCAAAGGTATAGGAAATTAAATAATCTCTCTGGTTTCATTGCTCACCTATCACTGTGGCGCACTTGATCATGGTAGGGTGTATAGATTTAAATAATCCCTCTAATTCCTTGGCCGACCTGTCTCAGCTGCGCTTGAATATATTAGGATAGTTATAAGTTTTATGATTTAACATAAATTCCTCAGATGGGTAACACATCTATAAGCCTGAACTAACTTCTTTCACCGCATTCTTCTCAATCATTATTAATGGAATTGTATGTAATTAGATATAGTTATATTCATGTATATATATATACATGTTTATGTATTTGTGTTATGTATTTCTGAGAGGCGTATAATTGCTTGTATGGGATCGTTCTTCTATATTCAGTATGTTTATATGCAAGAATAGAGATATATGTATATTGTAAATATGCATATTTATATAGATGCTTATCTATAAATTAGTCATTAGATTTAGTGTTTCCTTTTTATTTGTGATGAGAATTAGTGATTAGGTTATTTGCGTAATAAATTAATTATAGAGAATTCAATTACATTAGAAATGACATCAAGATTAATGTGGTGGATGATGGTTATAGCAAATGATGAAATTAGTAATATTAAGTCAATTAAAAGAATTAATTTAAATAGGAAGAAAGTATAACGTCATAAACATATTCTTTGATTATGATTAGCTAATGGATATTCTTGGCAAATAGGTAATGGAATCTTTTATATTTATTTTTGAGACCTAGGAATTATTATGCGAAATGAATAGTTTTGTATAAATATTCATTCATGTAATTGTGTGGCGTGAATATTAGTGTGATTGCTTTATATTTATAAGTTTATAAAGTAGATAGGGATTGAAGATATGAAAAATTCTTGGTTAGCGTAATTTTATTTTGGTAATGCGGAGGATTGATAGTTGTAAGAGTTGTTTGTGTATAATTGGATAAATGTAGGGTTTATGTAAAATAAATGATTTTCTAAATGATGACTATTTCCTTATTCCCTTCTTCGTAAATTCTCTATAAGGATGCTTGCTTGTTTCATGATTGGTTTGATGGTTTGAGCCGGTTGATTTGTAACAAGTTGATTATGTATTTTATTTTATCTGAGCTTTGTTTATGGAGGGAGCTCTTTTGTGTCATAAGGTTGTGATTAGATTTTTGGTCCTTGCGGATGGATAGAAAGTGTTTGTTTGTTTATTGTTATTCATTAAGTGTATCCCCATGTTTAATGATTATTATGATGAATTTATTTCGATGTATCTCTTGAGTTGTTTGGTTTTCTTAGGTGATTTTATTTATTGAGTTCACATTTGATCAACGAATGAGTTTGATGGATCCTTATTATTTCGGTCACCCGCTTGAGTCCTTTTGGTTGAGGAGATGTTCGTATGTTAAGTTTTTGTGTTGGGACCGTATTGCTTTATTTTACCTTATTTGTGGGTTGACATTCTTTTGACTTCCAGAGGCTTGAGATGATTGTCAGTTGATGTTCTCTCTTTATGTGCCCTTGGCGTGACTAGTGTTTTGGTATCATTATTTTGAAAGGAAGCTGTTCGAACTCCGTGTGGACTCCTCGATTTTGTAATTGTTGGGGCAAGATGGGTAATGCCTCGTGACGCCAGGTATGGGTGTGACTCTGGTTCAAAATTGATGGTACAACCCCTAGTTTTTATGTTGTTGGGCTTCTCTAGGGAGATGGCCCCTGGGGCCAAAGGCTCAAGCTAAGGGGAAGGGTATAGGGATAAACCCGCATGAGTGAGTTAGTAATCAAGGGAAACCTAATAAATTAACTAGAGGGTTGCAGTAATATCATTACAAGATTAATAAAATGGATGCCTCATCTTCATTAGTGCTTTCGCAGACTAATGGAAGGCTGAGAAGGCCGTGGTTGGCAAGGTCGTGACCTCGTCTTCACGAGAGGTCTACGGCTCCGCATGAGTCACCCTATGGACCGGCGCCCAGCTTGGGAGGGGAGAGCATGACAGCCACAGACAGAACGCTGGGCCTAGATGGGAGGAAGAGCAATGTGACAGCCCATAGGGACTGGCGCGACACCTCCCCTAGCTGCCCAAGCGCGTATTTACGTACAGCCCTCCTCGGGAAGTGATAAGCTGGGTGGGGGAGTTGGCTTATTGTGGCTGAAAGTACTTATATTGGATTTATGGGAATATTGCCTCATACATCTTCGTGGTAATTATGGTGGTCTCGTACAGATCTCATTGGATATTTGACTTCTATGACCCTTGCACTCTTTGGTGGTTATGATGTTATTATATTGTTTAATTGCAATTTGGGATTGTATTATGTTTATTAATTCAGTTTGATTGGAAGTGTTTCATGATCATCCTTTGGTTACTTATTTATTGATCATTGCTTTGATTTATGTGATGGGAGTTGTGATCTTAATTTATTATGTTGACTCTTGGATGTTGTTGCAATTCTTGAGTTTTATGATACTTTTGTATGTTGTGAGTCTTGTGATTCCGTGTTGGGATGTTCCTTGTTGAGACTTCAGGTCGTCTCCTAGCACTGGGTGGGTCTTCGTGACCATGGTCGGGTGGAACTGTATACACCCCACTGGGTCCTCAGTGACAACAGTAGATTGCGCGAGGCAAATTCCGCAGCTGTGCCTCTTGTCTCTGGGAGCCAGATATCTGTAATTATTTAACAAAGCAAGTTATCTTAATGCTTTTAGTTTCCATTTATCATTGGAAACACTATTGTATCATTGTATCTCCAGAGCATTGTATTGTAATATAATGTTAAACTCGGTGTGGATATTGGCCATGGCAATTGTTATTCAATGTGTTAAGTTAATTATGCATATGTTTTATTTATGTGCACAGATGGTTTCTTATCAATGAATCTTCATGTATGTGTTACATTTGTTAATGTTTCTACTTTTATATCTCTTTTGGATTTATGTATGAAGGCTCCTTTATTGGTTATTGTATGATCTAAGTCACAGAATGACTGTGAAACCCCAAAGGATGTATGTGTTAGTGAATTTCACTGCATGAAATTCATGTCATATCTTAATGTATTACATGCCATACAGGTTACCCAAAAAATAGTTGGAATATAGGAAGGCTAGTCCTTAGGTTCGCCACCAGCATTAACTCAATACAACCGTACCATTTACCAATTTAGTGTGACGAATTTCATAGAAAACCTAGCTAATTATCTCCCAATCGACATCAGTCAAACATAATAACTTCCACCTATGAAACTAGGTGGAGTTGATAAGTCTGCACCTGTCAGTTCCGCGAAACAAGACTGCGTCAAACATGCATGAAACATAGGGATATACACCGTGAAGAGAAATTGGTAACTATAAGCTCAGCATGGTGAGTAACTTGTCCCTTCACCACCAAACACAGTTAGCCTAACCTAATCTGGTCATAATAATGTGTGCTGCATATAATTACACTTAATATGCTGCTAAGAAAGGCTGTGGATAATAGTAGAATAAAATACCATCACATCAAAATATAACATTCTCATCGCTTTTACAATAAGCAATCAAATAGTAACCAAGCACCAAAGTCAAAGTACTAACAGAAACAAAGCATAACATAGAAGAACATTGTTCGATCAAAGAGAAAAATGGAGGGGTGTTACAATTCCTCTTACACTCCTTTTCGCCATGTGTTGTTTGATTTTGTCGGGTCATGGTGCTGGTGTTTTACACATGGGTTCTTCTGGGGTTAAATGATTTCCTCTCCCTATTTTACCGCACACTCACAGCCTAGTAAAGTCCATTGTATCATGATTTTGTCTGCAGAAATGATCAAGGAATTTAGTGGGTTTGACCACATGTCTGTAAAAAATGTTTTTTTGGGTCTACATCAACCTTTCTATAAAAAAACATGTGAATATGGGCATAAATCGACAAGCCCATTTATTATATGCCATTTTTGTGAAAACCCTTGCTTGGTTTTTTCCAAATTTGTGTGCTTAAGAAATTAATCTCATGAAACCCTTGCATGGAATATTCGACATCTATCTAAAAATGCACTTCTGTATTCTTGTGAGTGAGGAATTATTATTATGAAACCCTTGGTTACTTTTTTGTGCATATTTCTAAAAACCCAAGTCTATAATTGATCTACCTCTGTTAAAATTAATATCCTATCGCTATTGAATACAACATAGCTTCTTTCATTTTCTATATAATGTGCTTTGAACATTGACATATATACATACATATATCTACGTATATATGTATGTATGTATGTATGTATGTATGTATGTATGTATATGTATAGATATATGCATACATGTAACTATGTAATTATATGTATACATAGATACATGTACACATATATTTATACAAATACATATAAATACATCTATATGTATGTATATATATATATGTAAACCCAAATTAAATGATGGAAAAAAATTGGATACCCAAAAAGAAACATTAATCATATGCATTAATCAGACCCCAAATGAAGTCTAATTGGGGTGTAATGTGTTTTTTGTTCAGTGCTAATGTTAGGACATTAATATGTAGGAGTTATTTTTAATGAGCACCAAAATGACTTTATAAGGTGCTAACGTGAATTAGACCCATTGACTTTTGAGCAGATTTAAATAATAAAATAGATCTAATTGCATGTTAATAGTGACAAAATTAGCATTGTTGTAATGCCCTGCCACACAACCCTAGAGGAAGTTGCAAATAACTACTCAAACGTACTATTTTTTTTTGTTCAAGTACAATTAACATGCAAGTTAACTACCCATTACCAACAACCCCTAAGTTTACGAGACTGAGTTTACTTAAAACCCAAACAAGAAACATGAATTGAAACCATAACATTTAATTACTTAATAAATTAAATACACATACATTCCATACATGATAAATTACATCAAAGCATAAGAGATACCACATGTTTCCAATAACGATAATTTAACAATAAGATTACAACTCTCATTCCCAAAATGACGTAAATATATAAGCATGATTACATATTACATATTCCACCTCGATAACAAATGAGGGGTAATAAATTACAATATCATTTGAAAAGAATAAAGCATGAAATGAAATTGGATTCCACAAGCTCTCCAACTTGAAATCTCATCCACACGAACAAGAACATGATCCAATGGATTAAGGTGCACGTTCCACCCAACCATGTGATACACGAAGGCTCACCCCCCGTGCTAGGAGATAGTAACAAGGATTTCTAGACAAGATCATGTACCTCTAGACACAGGCTAAAACATAGTTGAACTGAATTAAATGCAAGTACAACATCACTTAACAAAATGGTTACAATGCTTCCAGAGTTAAATAATCAATTGCATCACTGACACAAACATACTGCTGACTTAGAAGTGTCAACACAATGTTACAGAGGATATCCTGGTAAGTATTCCTAGGTCCTGGCCCCCATCTCGGGATATCCTGGAAACCTCTAACGACTCCCGGACCTTCATGCAAACCAATGTAGAATCAATTATCTCTCGTAAATACGAGATAACGATCTTTCCATTCTAGGCCTTCTCATCCCATCCCAAGTCTATGCAAGCTCTTGTGTCCATGAGCGAGGCAAAATTAATCTTGTTAAGTGTTTGATACAACCTAAACCTCTAATAAGTTTATTTACGTTATCACTGAATTAACTAACTTATAAAGAGTTATCCTGATACCACTTTGTGTGTTGGCCCTCATTGCAAGCCACTCCTCTAAGACAACACATGGAATAACTCCACAACCCAAGGGTACACAAGTGCAACCTAAAGATATTAAATCCCTATACATGACATAAAGCCAACACATCCCGTTCGTGATAACCGGGTATCTAACTGGATACATTTAGATGCACTAGCCAAGGCAATTCCAAGATTGACTATCACATTACGACAACCCATGAAATTAAAAGAAAACCCATCTCGAAGACTTACATAACAAATAACTCTACTTGCTCAATCATCAAGAAAGAGGGACATTTCATAACGAAAAGACAAGTTCGGCAAATTATTATCCTACTTTAGGATTTCCTAAATCCAAGCAAGACGATAACATATTACATGTAATCAAATAAAAATAATAAAATTATTTGCAACTACTCAAAAGTAATTAAAATTACATTGGCGATGTTAAGGAAATTAACTAATAATTTAATTCCCTTTTCTCCAATTACACATAATAATAAAAATCAACTTTTTAAATAAAATCATTTAATATAAAGTCAATTTTATGTCAATCTATGATAATAGAATAATCATCTTAAAATCCATATATTTAAATATTCAAATGTTATTTAAATATATATTTTAAAAAAAAATACATTTTATATTCCTACTAATTAAAATAACTCCCAATTATTTAAAATATATAATATATACATATATATTATATATATTTAAATAATAATAAAAATATTTATTTAAATTATAATATATTATATATAATATATAAATATTATATATAATATATATAAATATTATATATTATAATATATATATATATTATATAATATATATAATACAAAATAAAATTAATAAAAGAAATAAATTAAAATTTAAAAAGTGAATTATTTTTGGCCCCACGGGCCCCCAAATGGAGAGGGGAAATAGCCATAGGCTGTGCCCAGTCTCCCCTGTAGAGGCGGGATTGCCTATGGCAGCGCTTCCCCCACACAAGGTGTGGGGAGCACTACCACAACAACGCCCCTTCACTGGGGTGTGGTTGTGTAGCCATGGCTGCCCCCTCCCCTGCCACTATATATATATATATATATATATATATATATATATATATATATATATATATATATATATATATATAAAATAAAACATTTAAAATAGCACCCCCGTTTCAGACATAAATTTTTCTGTGTAATTTTTTTTTCTTTATAATTTTTTTCTTATAAAAAATAAAAAATTTCTCTAGCATAACTTCACTCATATGTAAACATATAATATATATATATGCATATATATATTATATATATATATGCATATATATATTATATATATATATATATATAATTTCATTGCTTTGCATCTAAAATTGGGAAAAAATTTCCCACAACTTTTTTTTTAAAGAACTAATTTTTTTGATTCCAAATTTCTGAATATTTTCAAATCCAAACAAAAAAGTTTCTAATTTCTTTTGTTTTCTTTCCATTTTTCTATTATTAAGATTGAAGATTTTTATTGCAAGTTTTGTCTTTCTACAAACAATCTAAATTTCTTCAAGATTTCAACAGGGTTTTCAAGAATGTTAGCAACAAGTTTTCAAAACTAAAAACCAAAATTTCAAAACAATAAAAGAAAACAAGAAAAACCTGTTTGAAGCTTGAAGGAGAATCTAGTGTTGAGTTGCAATTCCAATTCTTTCAAAAACCTTTTCAAATCTTCACTCCAATCCCAAGTGCATCCACAACAAGAGAGAATCCTTTCTTTCTTCCTCACAGCCCAAATTTTTAAGAATGAAATCCTCTTCCATTTTTTCCCCCAAATTTGGTCAATATACCCTAAAATATCCCATCCACCATAGTTATTGCTCCTCTATCCAATTTGGAGATATTTGTTTTTATGAAAATTTAAAACTAAAATTTCTTTTCAAGATGACTTTATTTATTTATTTATTTATTTTAAAGTTTCTATTTCAAATGAATTTAAATGCCTTTAACCATTTTCATTTCCAAAAAGAATTTAACTTATAAAAATTTTCTTTTCAAAAAACTTTAACACTTTTACAATTTTCATTTTAAAAAGAATTTAACCATCATAATTTCCAACATGAATAAATTGATTTAATTCCACACAATTAATTTATATAATCAATAAAATAAATCTAATCCAAGATTAGATTGTTTTATTAATTAAATTAAATTAATTAATAAATTAAGTAACATTTCTAACACTACAACTAGATTTATTTAATAAACAACCTAAATACAAAAAGCCATTTATTTACCTTTTTTAACTTAAAATTAAATAAATCAAGGAGAGATGAACAACAAGAAGCAACTTAACCCGACTAAAACCCGATGACACACTATGACTAGGGTGATGACTTGGCATGGAAAACCTAGCTACTATCTCCCAATCGAATACTGTTGGCCAATGGACATGCTCAAACCTGTGAAATCAGGTGGAGCCGATGTCCTGTACCTGTCAACCTACGAGCAAAGAGAGTATTATTGAACATGAATATACATATATATCATTATAAACAATATCGAAGAAGAGGAAATATCAGAATCGTAGGGCACTTGCAAGCGAGTGGTACAATCCCATCCCCTTCACCAATACATAATTACTAACTGACGAATCCAACATCAATAATATAATCAAAAAGCATAAAGCATCATTAATTAAATATCTGCTAAGCAAATTCCAAGCATGCCATAATGATAACATCAGAGTAAAATACCATCACATCAAAATATAACATTCACATCGCTTAACAGTTTGCGATCAAATAGTAACCAAGTACCATAGGCAAAGTATTAACAAAACAAAGCATAACAAAGAAAACATT
>VDFB02156194.1:0-20434 GCA_007258455.2 Sequoia sempervirens | reverse complement strand
AAAATTCCTAAAACTATCATTTTCTTCTTATTTTATACTTTTTTGAATTTCCACCATGAATGAATAATGGTGGATAGGAAGTAATGCATTGCCAAATAAGCATATCTCCACTATGGCCTTTGACCTTGCCAGCCTCTACATGATGGTAGGAAAACCACAAATACAAGAAACTTAATTCATTACCAATCCTTAACCCCACTCAAACTCCAAGAAAAATCTATCCAAAGCATGTTTGGGTTACATCTTGAGAAGGTGAGTATTAAATTTCATAAATGATTGGAGAGGGAATGTTTTCTCAAGATTAAGATGGTAGTAGTTGTAATATTTTCTTGCTCAACCAAAAATTGGTTGTCTTAAAAGTTAAAGAATATTCACTTAAGTCCAAGGCCCCCATTCAAATGGGTTAATGGATATATGAATAATAGAATAAAGACACGAGTAGCATAGTTAGATCCAAATTTAAGATTAGATACAAACTAAGATCTACACAATGATGAAGACTAAACACATATCATAAACCACATAAAGACCAAAGACCATGAGATAATACCATTTCAATACCACAATTGGTTGCTAGTAGTATTGACATCAAGGATAAATATTCAAATCAACAACGTATAATCCACTTTAATATAATTGTAAATTAAAAATAAGTTGTTTTGTGATCAAAATTGAGATATATATATCAAAAAAATGTTATTTTAAAGCAACAATTAATAATCAATAACATCATTAGTATTAGATGCTAGAGTTAGGGATCATAAAATCTAAATTTGTTAATTGAATTCTAAATTTATAATTTGTTTCCCATATTTATGACACTAATCAAGTCAATGTTTGTAAATTGTATTCACGATGAAGACCAATTAAATGTAAATATATGAATCACATACATAATAACATATACAAAATTAGCAGAGCGTGTTTTTTTTTCTTAAAAAATATTTGAATTAAGGCTCACCTTTTAAAGTTTTATAATCATCAAAAAGTTTTAGATTAATTGGCATAAGGGTAAGTAAGTTTATAGGTATGATGGTTCAAGTGACTTTGTCATAAATTTTTCTCATGATAGATATAGAATAGAAAATAAAAATAATGATCATTTATTTATATTAATAAGTAATTTTTATCACTTTCACAATTTTGATTCTATATAGGTATGATGGTTCAAGTGACTTTGTCATAAATTTTTCTTATGATAGATATAGAATAGAAAATAAAAATAATGATCATTTATTCATATTAATAAGTAATTTTTATCACTTTCACAATTTTGATTCTATTAATCTTTAAAATATTTTTTGACTATTCTAATGTATTTTCTACTCTAATTTTTTAAGAATAATAAAAATAAAAATAAATTGAATTTGTATTTTGTATTTAATAAAATACTTAAGAATACTCAAATTAATAAAAATAACTCAAACTTTTATAAATATATTTATTAAAGATATAATATAAAATATATCTCAAATTGTTCAGCATACTTACTATAAAATATCATATTTAAGAATAAGACTGATTGTGATATAAAAGTCACCTCTCTCCACCACTCACGCCAAGCTTGTAAGACAATTATAGAAAAAGAAAACATCTTATCCGAAAAATTCTTATAAAACTGGACCTATAATAATGAAAAATTAAAAAAAGCATAACAAAAAGGTTTATCTCTAATTTAAATTCGAAATTTACACGGTAATACTCACCAAGAGGAGGAAAAAAATTAAATAAAAGCCAAAATAAAAACTTAGTGATAAAAGAAGTGAAAGTTCCACGCGGTCGGTCATTTTCCCACCGTCGCTCTAACTTTCCCCACAATTCTAAGCACATTTATATATTAAAACATAATGCATGTCGCTCACACACAAATTCTAACAAGAGGCATTTCATCGGGTGGTTCAGTTGAATGTGTGACAAGTCAAAGGCAGGAGCAGCGAATCCCTCCACCACCTCCAAATCCATCCATCACACCATTGCCTTTCAGTTTCAGTTGCAGGTTCTATCATTTTCCTCCTGACCTTACCTTGATCGTCCTTTTATCCTGTTTCTGTTATGTGATTGCTTGTTTCTCCATTGCACAAACAATCTATAGGATTTCTCCCCTAGATTAAGCTGTTTATCATGGTTTTGTTCATTAAAATATTATACCCATCAAGGCTAATTTGTTATAGGCCTACCCACTGGGTTGTTGGTGTGGGGCAGGATCTGAAAGGGACCACCTGGAGGAGCTTCTGAGGCTCTAGATCTTGGACAAGGTGTCCTAATTCTATTGTTGAAAGTTGGTTGAAGTGAATCTAGCCTACAGAGAAAATGGTTGCAGGCAAAGGTGCCAAAGGTCTTCTTACAGGGAAGTCCACCTCTTTTGCTGCTAACAATAAGTCTAACAGTAATGATAAGGCTGATAAGAAGAAGCCAATCACCCGCTCATCTCGTGCAGGCCTCCAGGTTTCTACTTGTTTTCACTGCTTACCTTTATTAGTTTGCACTATATCTAGTCTGTAACGGTATGCATGAATGGGTTTTTAATGATCCTTGAAGGAAGAAGTTATTTAGCATTTGTAGAAAATTGTATGTTAAAGCCTTTTTTGGCTTATGGTTTATCCTTATAGGCCTGCCACAGTGAGTTTGATCTTGTTTTAAAATGAAAGTGTATCAGCAAGCCATGGTGAAGCACTCTGTCTACCCACTTGTTCCTTTCTTTCTTTCACGCCCAGGAAAGGGTGCTGCATCCTTGTTTGTAAGAAAGGGTGATGCCTTTCTTATAAACAAGAAAAGTCTTTTTACTTGTCCAAAGCATGTCAGGATTATGCTCATCTTGTTTGGCAATAGTGCGCGCTAGAAATGATCTAAACATAAATACTCTGCATATAAGAGATCTTCCATGTTTTTGTTTATAACATATTGTTCATCATGATGTATGATCAGAAATGTTGATATTAAAGGTTAATTTACACAATTATCAATGTATAATTGGAATGGACTGTGGAAACATCACAATTCTCATTTAGCCTTCATTTTGTAGATGTATCCATTAACAAGTGCTGTAGTTAGAACCATTTCTAAATGTATCCATGAACAAGTGCTGTAGTTAGAATCTCAGGATACATCATTGATTTTAGCCTGTACAATGCCTCCTTTACAAGTTTATAGATAATCCTTCCCTTAGACCCACAACTTTCTTTTAGCACGTTTCCCAGGTGGTTTTATTTCCTGCCACCCTGGTGACAGTGACTGCTTTTTACCATTGGGACTCCATAGAGATTTCTTCTGTTACTTAGATTCAATGTTGATATGAAATCCATATTTTTTGGTGCTCTTGTACAATTGCATGGGGTTGGCACTTGGCAGTTGTTGAAGGCTTTATCGGTTTGTGAGATAGAAGGGCAGAAGGGGATAGCTTTGGACAAACTTTAAAGATATAAAATTTTATTTTGCTTCAAGATATTTCTTCCCTTGTAGATTTTACTGATTTCTACAGTTTACTCTTAATTTCATGCTGCATTTTTCAGAAATTACTGTTGCACTTTCTGCCCTGTTTTTTTCTGATTATTAAATTTTTAAAACATGAGTGGAAATGATACTGTGTTTCTTTTCCTGGTAAGTGATTTGAGGTGATTTGATTTGTAGCTACGGAGACAAACAAGTCTTTTGTCCTAAGTTGAAAAATAGAATATGCAGTCCTTAGCTGGATGGACATTGCTGCCAGATACTTAAAAGTTAATGTAATGTGGGAAAGTATCCATCTTGTCAGAAGATATCGAGAACAGTCTATTGGATGTCAGCATTGTTGGTTTTATGCCACATTCTAGACAATTCACATGCCTTCCTGGCAATCCTATCCTTGTTAGAAGGCATTCTAGTTACAAGTGTTGTTATCATACAATTTTCTAGGTTTAAATGTGTATATTAATTAAACAGTTTAAATAATATGAATAAAATAAATTGAACGAAAATATATTTTAGATTTGCACAGATACATTTTAATTGTTTTCAAGGACTTGAATATATGGGTGTTTTAGAAAATTGCTTTCTACATTTTCAATGGTCAGTGACAGAGGCCTTCAGAGTAATGGCTGTAAGGAGGAAAAGTAATATCAATAAAATCTTTATGTATTTTGGGTTGGAACAATTCAAGGTATATGCTGCATCTTTGGTTGGACATAAAATGTATATCCCTTCTTCAGTGCCCCCCTCCCTGCCTTATACTGTCACTCTTAGAATTCAGATACCATATATCCAAATACAATGCCATAGATTGTAAATAAACAGGACACCCTGTCAAAACAGCATTGTTATTACATTATTTACTGTAATAACAAAATGATCTTCTTCAAATAATTTTTAGATTTCTTTTTACATTTGAAATAAAAAGTCTCAGAACATTTTTTAAGTATTTTTAATATTTAATTTTACAGTTTTATATCAAAAGATTCGTAATATTTATTTTACAATGTACTTCTATTTTTTCTTTTTACACTCTTTGAATAAAAAAATTCATAACAGTTGTATGAATTTGATGAGGTTGAGAGATATCCCTATTCTCCAGACTAAAGGATGGTCTTTTCTTGAATAACAGCCTGGCTGAAGTATAAACAGGAAATACATAGTCCTTCCATCCATTCGTTAAGAACAAACGACTGACTGAACTGTTACAAGTTCCATGGCTTGTCTGGACTCTGTCCTTTCTAGAATTGAACTAGGAACATGCTTCTTGGCATAGTGTTAAAGACCAAATTACTCTCTTGTATATGGTCCTTAGCATTCATTTATTAAGACGAAAAGATTGATTGAACTAGCTGTATAGAATTGAAGAAATATCATGCTCAAATTATTTTAATATTAATTTAAGAATATATACATGGATTATATCTTTTATTATCTGATTATTGCTCTCTTGGAACATAGAATTGTAGTTCAATCTGATGTAAAGACGAAACCCCTTAAAATCTACAATTAGAAGATGCAATCCTTTTATCTTCCATTATAAATCAGAAGACAAAAACCTGTAATTCAGATCTGGGACAATCTCACCCAGAGATTGGGTTGAAATTTCTTACACAAATAGAATTGCTATCAATATCTAGTGCACAGATTTTAAGACTTTTGAAAGACATTCCAATTAATTGTAATGCTGCAGATTTAAAATTAACTTATTAGCTGTTGCTCAAGATAGGTCTGAATTGATTTCATCACAAGCAATTAGTGTTAATTGTTTAACTGAATTTTCTGAATCAATTTTATCCAGAAAAAATAAATATAAATATCAATTGTTTATTTATAAATTGATTAGAAATTATCATAATTGTGTGTTTGGGATTTAATACGTACGAAATTTTCTAAACAGAACATTTCACATAATCATCTAATTTACCCTAATCATCAGTGAGAATTTACATCATCAATAAGCTCCCAACTAGTGAAAACATACTCTGATGTTCATCTACAGACTACTGAACATGATCGAAAGAAATTGCCAGCCCTGAGCGAATATATTCTATTTGAATGAACAAGATGAATATAAAAGATATAATTATGTTTATGGCTATTTTCGAAGAAATTTCGGTGTAGGAAAGGATGCAAACGCTTTTGAGTTCAGAGGATGATTTGCAAACATCTCTATCGTCTGTCCTAAATTCTTGGTGCGTACTCATGTAATTTTGGGTTTATTTAACTGTGTATGATGACCCAGCACATTGCTTGATATCAGTCCATAAGCTTTTAGCGAGAAAAGGATTGGTCTAGTGGCTTCATCATTTTTAAAAATTTGAGAAATTCCCATTTGTTCTATTTCAGCAACAGGCATATTAATTCTGGAGAAGTCATCGTCACAACTGAGATCATTCATCAACATATTGAAGATTGAAGCCTTCTTTGTCTTCTCTGTAGAAGACTCTGGCTCAGCTTATCAATATTTGTTCAGCTGACGAATTTCTTTGGTCTTGGTTTTGGCTTTGGTAGGGGATATTGAGCCTTCAGATTTATGGACAGTTTGGAAGGCTGTGGTTTTATGAGGAGGATTTCAAGATCTATTTTGAAGGAGCAGGTGTTTCATAAAGTAGAAACATTTTTCTCTCAATAATAGTAGTCTCTATTTTTTAGTTTCAAAATTTGAGGGGTGCGCTTGGGATGGAGATAGAAATTGCTCCACCAGTTTAAGTTTTTTTCTATCATTTGTCAATCTTCTACGATTTTGAAATTTACATCAATTAATTTTTTTATTATTTTATATTTATTTATTCTGTTGAATTGAATATGCAAATTAATAAAATTCATGAGACCATTAGCTTTCATAGCTTAAACTTCTAAATTTAAACTGCACTATGAAATTCATTAAACTGCCCACTTTAAAATATTTCTTAAAAATCTCAACACCCACTGATTTTTTTTTAGAAGCCCTGTCCATGATAACTCACCATTATCGATCTCCATATTGTCTATTTCTTACTATATTATCTGACTTAAGTTCATTAATAACTGTCAAGCAGGTATGGGAAAGTGGAAGCAATAGGATGATTGTAATTTTGTATTACAAGGAACAGCCAAACTGCCTTGTTCTTAGAAGCCAAAGCTATTGTAAAAGTTAATGTTGTAGACAAATTACAAGGAGTTCTTGTACTGAACATTAACCAGTTGGATACATGCATAATTATTTCAAACTACAATGCCGGTATTCCTATTCCAAGACCCAAAAAAAGGGTAGATTTTTTATGGTATTTTGTCAATCACTGGGTTCTTAAAGACAAAAAACTAGTTAGCCAACTATTTGACCACCAGTCAAAAGTTCCTGTAGGGTCCTAATGTTTTTTCTTTGACAGACATCAAAACTCTGAAAATCATGTTTTTCATTTATATTTACAAGAAATTTTATACCGTGACAAAAGATGAGTATGATTGGAAAAATGATCTTTAGAAATCACGAAAGAGGAAAGTCCGCAGCTCATGGAAAGTTTTTATGGAATATGCACTGTTGTCTCAATTATGCTGGATAACTGCCTCCTTTTCAGTAAAAGGTTTTTCAGCCTGCTCACCCTTATTTCCCCTGTCACCGCAACCTTGTTCTATCAAGGCAGTTACGTGTACCTGTACCAGTAAATACATTTCTGAAGTCATGGAGACTTGATTGTACAAACACCCCAGGATGCACTATAATAAATGGAACTCATCTTGACTTAACATTAATCCAATATCTCCTCTTCCAATGCGGAGTCTTGTTCTCATCCATGCTGCCCAAGTACTAACTTTGTAGGAGCATTAGAGGGCAAGAATGAATTCAATATGCACACTTCATAAAATTGCATACAGAAATCTTGCTTCAAGTGGGGTGCAATGTATCATATCAAGAAAATGCTCTTGCTGAAGGCCTTAAAGTTGACATGTAGAGTTGTATGGGCATCAATAGTTTTGCTATGTATGTATTTTGATTGAATTGTATGTTTATAATGCAGTTTCCAGTGGGGCGTATCCACCGGATGTTGAAGTCCAGAGTATCTGCAAATGGGAGGGTGGGGGCAACAGCAGCAGTGTATTCAGCAGCTATATTGGAGTATCTGACAGCAGAAGTTCTGGAACTGGCAGGAAATGCCAGTAAAGATCTGAAGGTGAAACGAATAACTCCAAGGCATCTGCAGCTTGCTATCAGGGGAGATGAAGAGCTTGACACTTTGATCAAGGGTACCATTGCTGGTGGTGGTGTCATCCCTCACATTCACAAATCCCTCATTAACAAATCCACAAAGAAGGATTAGCTCTCTGTATTTGGATCAGTAACAAACATCTCAATATAGAATGTAGACTGAAAGTGTTTTTGCTTATGTAAATTACTGGATATGGTGATTGGTGTGTGTTTAATTTAGGAAAGTAAGGCTATTAGTCCTTGATTTGTAATTTTGTGATATGATTTGTCATAGATCCTTACAGTGGCCAGGTGGTTTCTTGAGGTTGGAATGAAATTTTGCCTTATGTGGCATATTAAATTTATTTAGGGCCTTGCCTCAATACCTACAATATTTCCTAATTTGCACAAATTGAGATTTTACTATTCCAAATATAGACTCGATAACCACTCTCTTTAGAAAAACAAAAATTCTGATATTTTGTTCATTAGATTGAGATGAGTGTGTCCTGCTTCTTTGAAAAAGAAAAAAAAAACATATTGTCATGTTAATTATATTGCTTTCATGAAAAACAAGAAAGGTTATTCTGTTAAAGATAATGCTCTTGAAGAGTGAACTATTCTGGGAAGAAAATGAAATATATAGATATTAAAAATAATAATAAATTTCAATTATTTTCTTTTTAAAAAGATATATTAATTTACAAAAGGTAGGTGGAATGGGATCACACTCCAAAATGTTTATATAAAGTAAAGTTTTAAAAAAACAAAGACATAAATACAATCAAATTATTAAGTTATAAAAGTTATAGAATTAGTGGGAGGAGGTGGCTGGTCATGATTAGAAGTTTTCGCCCAGCCACCTAGCAAAATTTCTCACAAGAGAGATTGCCAAACTCAATGAAGGGACATTGTCACTATAAGAGAAACTTTAGGCACCCTTGCCATGTGGTTGAGAAGTGATTTTAAAGGTAATATGGATGATCAATCCAATGATTCAAATATATGTTTTATGTTTGAAAATAATCATTTTGTTTGTATTAATATTTTCAGATGGATCTTAATAACAATTATATTCATTGTATTGATATTTTTAGATAGATTTCATTAAGATTTTGAGTCTAATTCTTTTCCTTTTTTTCTTTTATAATTGTGTTGATTTTATACAAGTTTTTGTAATTTCGTGAAGAGAATGATATGTAATTAGGAAATTTCCAATAAATAAAAATTTATACAAACAAATTTGCTTTAGAGTTAATAGTATGACATACATGTCAATATATCATTTTGATATTTGACAATATTTGTTAAATTGGATAAATCTTCACACAAGAAGTTTTTTTTTAAATATCATATAATTTCTAATCATTTTTAAATTGAATTTTATTTAAATATTTAAATATTTTTATAAACTATAAAATATTTTTAAAAATACTATTTGCTTAAATATTTTCACATTATGGGTAATAAATATATAAACTTCTCTATAACAAATTTTTATTGCAACCATTTTTTTTTTTTAAAAGGGGGTAAGAACTTTATTGAAATCAAGAAATAAACAGTACAAAGGGATCAGGAGCCCGAAGGCTCCCAAGCAAGAAAGCACAAAAATACCCAACCAAGACAAAAACCGCCATCCACACTGCCACAAACACCTTATCCATCCATATCTTTAGTAACGAACTTCTCTAATTCATGACAATAATCCGGGGATAACTGTCCCCACTCCTCAATCTTCCAATCACCAACATGCTTCGAAGCCCACTTAGCCAAACAGTTAGCAACCCTATTCCATTCACGTGGAATGTGGACAATAGACACCATTTCCAACGTAGAGCATATCTGCAATATCTATCAAACCATCAAGGAAAGCTGCTAATTAACCTCAGACACCTTATGCACGTGCAATGAATTAACAATAATGTGTGAGTCAAATTCATAAATAATCCTACGCCAACCCAAAGCACAAGCACGCTCAATAGCCTTGAGAATCACCAACCCTTCCATAAGGTTGTTAGAATACTGCCCTTTGTGAATGGAGAAAAGGAAAACAATTGAGCCAGAGTCGTCTCTTCCAACTCCCCCAATCCCCGCAGGCCCAAGATTACCCCTAGAGGAGCCATCAGTATTGATCTTCAAAACATTCGCTAGAGGAGGCAACCATCTTCCAACCCTTTGAACCTTCTTTTTAGCCCACCTACCTCTTTTGACATAAGCAGAGACAAAAGTCAATCCCTGTAAGCCCAATCTATTCACAATCTCATCATCACTCCTTTCCAAAGGATAAGCCACATCATATTTGGCTTCTACCGTCTCTTGGATCATACCAACAATTATGTGCCAAACCTATTGAACCATCAACATATCCCCAAAAATCCAAATTTTTATTGCAACCATTATTAATATTTTCTTCCTCACATTTTTTTAGTAAGAGGGGTAAACACTTTTGACCCATAGTTATGAATCGGTGAGGTCACAAATGAGGGATCTCATCCCCAATATAAATTCTCACAATTACAACCCAATGGGTTTTGAACCTTGATGTCAAGAATAACAACACAACTCAACCATTGCACCATGCCACTATTACCTTCTTCTTCACATTTTAATATTTGATATTTTTAATTAAATTATTCATCTTTGATTGCTTTATGCATAATTGTGATAATTGTGATGAGATGTAATTGAAAATATGACTATATAGATATTTTAAATACATTTGTTTTTATTTTAGAGGCATTTTATTTAATACACACACACATATATACATATACATATTGACATGTGTGTGTGATATATTGATTATGTGTGTTGATATACTAACTCCATGTGTGTGTGTGTGTGATAGATTGACTATGAGTGTGATATATTGATTTGTGTGTGTGTGTGTGTGTGTGTGTGATATACTGACTCGTGTGTGTGTGTGTGTGTGTGTGTGTGTGTGTGTGTGTGTGATATAGAGAGAGAATTTACCCCCTCTTTCTTTGTGCTCTCTTTTCTAATTTTGTTTTATACTTTAAAATCTCACCATACATTTTCTCAAAGATCAAATGGTTAGGATTTATATTCAAGAAGAAATGAGCAAACACGATCTAAAATCATTTATCCCAAAAATCTCTTTCCAATTTTTTTCTTTAAATTGAAATTTATCTAATATTATTATAAAGTTAAAAAAAAATTATCGACAAAATGTCTATTGTGTGTAATAATTTTTAATGATAAAGCCTGATCTCTAATATTAGGAATGTCAATATATAAAATCTGTTTAAAGAAAGTTATGACATGTATAAAACTACTTTTTTCTAACCTTAAATATTAAAAAAACTCAAATTTAAATATTTTAGCACATTAATATATATAAATTATATCCAATAATATGAATATTATCAAAAGGAAACAAATAATATCTTTTGTGAATTAAATTAAATTAATTTAATTTAATTTATTTGAAAGTTAATTAGAGCATTGAAAAGGTCACTTTCATCTTGAAAAGATTTAGGGATCTTGATCCTCATTGCTATGACACACTCTAGAAGGAAATAATTCATATTCAAAACATAATATCTAAAACATGCACTAGAGAGTAACCACTCAATAAGTCGTGTTAGAATATTCTCAATACACTTTGTACCCCAAATTGAACATACTTTGTGTACCCCTTCTCTAATATCCATAGGGGAGAGGATCGAGTGTTGAGCACCCTAACTTCACACTTCCCAAAATCTTATGTGAAAATTTCAAATCACTCTCAATTTTTTACAACTTACTTGACAAGTTCCCTGCTTATAACTAAGGTTTCAGAGCCACATCAACATGCTTTTTGTCGAAGTGTTCAAAAAGGCCCAAAAAACAGTGAGACCCATAGTTGTGCACTAAATTATCTTTTATTCATGCGCTGATGTGGCATCATATGATTTGTTGCTTTTTAGATCTAAGAAATACATTTCATTCAATTATGAATAGTCGTCATCAATACTAACAACTTTAAAGTCTCAACTGAATGCTATATATAAAATTCAGTGATCTCCGACTCACTGAATGCTTTATATGAAAATTCCCACAACAGCATGGCTTACTTTCCTCCTGTGCAACTCCTCCTTGTTTCCATGAGGAACATGAAAGAATCATTTCCACAGACCAGTTATCACGCCATTGCCAATTTGAAGAGTGTCACTTGATCAATTTGTGATACGAAGCCCCAGCCTAGCAGTGCAGCTTCTAATGCATCACTCAGACCTCCTACATAAATTTTCTTGAAGTTAAACTTGGTCAACCTGCACACTGTTTCTTTTTAACTCTCTCGCATCCACCATAACCCCGATGAACATGAAACAACATTGGAATTTACTCGGTACATGGGATCTGTGCTTTAAAAATCATCACCCAAAACCCATTGCACTGTGAACAAGATTAACCTAGACTTTAGCCTCATCACCCTGTCTACACGACATTCTGTGACCAAACCCAAAAAAATTGTTTGTCTCTTCGAGAAGATTAATCCAACATTAGTTTGTAATTGGAAATTGAATCTAGAATAGAAGAATTTCAATTATTTTTATATTGTGTAATTTCAAATCCACCATCTTGAGCGGTTAAGCTAGCAAAATTTGTCAATTTTTTTTTATGTGAGGTGAAAAGTGTGATGTTGTGCACATCATAATCATAAGAGTATAAAAGGATTTGAGATATAATGAGTTCTTATTTTTGGAAGAATTCAAGCTTACATCAGTGGTGAAATGTGGTTTATGTTTAACAAACATTATTTATGTTCGGTGAATTTATAAAATTTGAAATATATAGGACATTTGATTTGTTTTTATATTGTAGAATGAAGAGTCTAATGTTGTGTATTTTCTAACCTTTTTGGATGTGAGGATCATGAACATTGACCTCATTTTTCATACATCTAATTTTTGGGTGAAGGTTTGCTTTGGACCTAGCATTGGTTACTCATGTTAGGAGTAGAGTGGAGTCATATTGCCCTTGTGGAATTGGAGATGTCCCAATACAAAGTGTCATATGGGTCACCTAAATGAGATAAAAAGAATGGGAATTCAAACAGAAACACAAATTAAACTAAGAACTTGAAAGTGTTTCTTACATTGAAGGTCCTAAGGGAATTATTTAAGATAGTACTAAACATCCATATGATGAAGGCCAAAAGAGGATTGTACAAGAGAGTATTATAATGATAACTTGCATTGAAGATCCATATACTATCATTTAAGACTAGTACTATATATAACTTGTGTTGAAGGCTCTAAGGGAATCTAGTACAAGATAGTACTAATGACATCATTTGTGCTAAGAGCCTATTTGGAATCATACAAGACGTGATAATGACTACTCTCTATTCCTAATACTTAAAATCTCTTTCTTATTATCCAACGAGATGATGTTTCCTAACATGTTCTTGTACTTCTTTGCACGAGTGTGATGTCCCAACTCATTGTTGTATACTCGTGGTTTTCATAATATCTTCTAGTATGTTATTAGTTGGAGGCCATAACCCTTATATGCTATTGTGTCCTTGATTATGTAATGCCATGCTTTTTTTTTACCATTCAATGTTTTTTATTGCATGTGTATATATGATTGCCCAATCAAATGTCTCTTAGTTTACAAGGGCGGGCCTGAGAATTCCACATGGTTGGGTGGTGTTGTCCACCATTGGAGCTTGTTGGATCTATGAAATGGTTGGGAGAGTGTGTAAAGTTCAATTCTTATTTGTGGCATGGTAAGCTTATTGTACCATTTGTTGAGAAAAGTGCAATTAGTCCACTTACATCACTAATTGACTCAAATTTAATTGGACTCATAATTAAACTTGTATACTATGATAAACTATCCATATTTAGGATCATTTTCATTCTTTCAATTATTGTTATATGCTTGTTGTAGGTGTTACTTTTTGAAATGGAATATCAAGTTATGCCCATCCTGGTATGCTTGATCTCAAGATGAACATTGCTTTTGATTATGGGAAAAACAGGTTTTGATGGGATCCCAAAACCCAATATAGACAGGTTTTATAGGGACTTGAAACTCAGACAGAGAAAGAGCTGCAAAGAAAAAAAGACAGACCAACAACAACCTAAACAATAGCAGCCATAGAGAGTATAACATGACCAAACAAGCTGCATGAACTAGATTTTAAAGGGACCTTAAACCCAGTTACAAGAAGGTTCTTAAAACCCTTTAACAAAAGCAAAGACTGCCTGACTCAATCAGACAACAACCAACCTGCATCAGCCAGACTGTAGCAAACCATCAACTCAAACAAATATCTGCTCAGTACACCCAAATTTGAGCCCATAAGGATAGTAACCTTTGAGGTATAGAGCACCAACCTAACCCCGATACTCAAAAGAACCTAATAATCCAAACACCCCACCTCCATAGGGGTTTTGGAAAACATAGAATAAAACTAAGAAGCATCAACCTCACACCTTCCCACTTGGAAAGTGAACCCAATCTCTACCTTTAAAAGAGAGGGATCCCCTCTATTGGAGAGGAAGAGATGGATCCCCAACCCACTAGAACCACTCCACACCAACCCGCATAATCTCCACCTCAATAAGATAGCCACCACCTTCACCTCAATAGAAGAGGGTTCCACCTTAAAAGGAACAATCTCCCCCTCTAGGGGAGACATTAGTTGGAGATCGGGCGGTGGAAAGCGACTTCAATAGGAAGGGTAGCCATATCCTCCTTTAACATCATAAGCAACAGGTACATATAGGAAGAAGCACAATACTCCTCACATGGTTCAAAAAGATGGGCCAAAGGAGATGACCCATCAACCAGCATACCAACACCATCCAAAACAGTCCATTAAAACCACAAGCACTTTCAGCCAAAAACCCAAAAGACCCTTCTTAAAATTAAAAAACTCCCTGCATAATAATGAGCTTCACTAACTCTGGGAGAATCACAACATAATGGTTATACAACAACACCTTCTCAACATAGATTATGACAGCATAATCTCACAAAAGCAAGATCACAAAAAAGGGAACCCATAATGCAAAAATAAACCCCCACAACAAAGAAATCGTAACAAACCAGGGGGACCAAACCATAAAAAAGGGGCTTCTAGATCCTCATCAGAACTGGACTGAAGCCACATGAGCAGGAGAGGAAACAAAGAATCCTCCTTCAACCACTCCACAAGCCACTCCAACCCCCAACAACAAGGCATAGTAGGGGGCAACATGAGCAAACAAAACTCAGACACAAGAGAAAAGATTTCTTTGAAGACCACAACACACACAAGGATCTCGACGACCTCAATGACCACCACATCCAACACCACCAACTTCCCCACTAAAGCATCAACCATAAGGAGCTAGGGAAACATAGGAGAAAAGGGAAAAAGACAACCCTTCAAACCAAGCCAAGACCTCTACACCTGAATTGAAGGAAGCCAAAGAACAAAGGCCGCAAACCAAGAAACAACATAACCCAACAAACCTTAGGACATCCAAAAACTCGCTTCACACACAACTATAGACAACCACCGTGACCATTCCAAAACCCTAAAGAAGAGAACAGGAGTAGAGAAAAATGTTGAACAAACCAGCGGATTGGAGAGCTCGAGAACGCCATTAGCAAACTCCTCAAGAAGACGCAAATTGCCACAAACCAACAAGAAGAATTTTTGATCCAAACCACGCTGTAGGTCATCTGGGTCTTCATCTGCATCACCATCCTCAATCTCGCTTGAAAAAATCAAACAAGGAGCCTTGCTCCTTCTCTCACCCAAATGCTCCTTCACTCGCTCCATCACCTTTGGTGAGTAGATCAATGTTCTACGAATTGTTATTGTACTTACTCTTAAAAATTATCACTTAAGGGGGCATGTTAGTCTATGTTGGAACCCCATTTGAATCTATTTAAGATGAACATTGTTATGATTATGTTAATTATACTTTCATTTTAATTCTTGTGAATTGTGCCACTTTTGTGTGTTATGAGTCATGCCTAGTGTTAGGATAAATAGCCTAGATTAAGTTGGTTTTTTTTTGCATATATACTCCATTAGATAACTAATACCAATGTCAAAAAACCTTGAGTAAGGTTTTGTTGCATCGTAAATTGTCACCCTTGACAATTTCACACGATGTTTTTCTCCCCCTTAAGTTATTGGACCTAATTTCCTAAATTATGCATTCCATGGCCCATTTTAAATAATTACTGACATTTGCAAAGAAAAAGAAAATGCATTCATTTAATACTTTGCCCCCGACACCTTAATTCCCGAAAAATAGGGTTGGGCATAGTCGCCCAAGGTGACTTAGTCCCTCTATTTTGGCTCGAAATTCAAATATGTCAATGTCAACATTTTATTATTTGAATTTCAAATGTTCAAATTTGGCTATCAGGATTTAATTTTTGAGAATTAGAATAATTGCATATAAATACCTAGTTATTACATCATTTGAAAGAACATCTAAAAATTATTGGCAAAATTTATGATCAAGAGCATTATCAAGCAAGTCAAGAGCGTCATTTTAGAGATTTATTGCAACAATTCAAGATCCAAGAATCATGTCAATGTGCATGTGAATTCATGTTTTCATATTATGTTTATAAAAACTAATCCTTGTAGGTCTCCAAGCAATTCAAGCAAGAAAGATCCAAGCATTGAGGAAATTTGTATGACTCCAGTCCTTCAAGGAAGCTATTGAAGGGTGGTGAGTTGCAACACTTTGTTGATTCATCATTCCTTCCTATCATTTATCTTTTTATCATTGGCATTGCCATTATGGAAGTGGAAACACTAACATGGGGTTTGACTAAGGCAAGCCCCTAAATGACACAACTCTTCCTCTCTCTTTGAATGTGCGGGTTTTAGATGTGGAGAAGATTAGAGGAGGCTTAAAGATCAATTATTCATTATTTCTATCAAACCCTACACCTTGGCAACAAAAGAAAAACCCAGTTACAAAAATATCCGACAGTGTGACAAGTGAGAAATGAAAGCTTTGACTTGGCTCCTGAGGATTGCAAAATTAGATTTGAATTTCAGTCAAAAGGACATTGTTTCCTTGGGCGACTTAGTCCTCCATTTTTGGCCCCAAATTCAAACCATAAGTGCATAGTACTCTACTCAGTCCATTTCTACTATTTGAATTTGTTTGTGACTTTTTGTGTTTACTCTATTTGCATTAGAACAATAATTTGCATAATTAGCCTAGTCATTGCATTGCATTTCATCCTTAAGTCCATTTTAGATTTGGTCAAGGGTTGGTTGACTCACCTTTTAGGTTGTAATTCAACCATATATCTTGTATAGATCCATCAAACCCCCATTCACAATCATATCATTGCATCCCCCACACTTAATGAAAGTGGAAAAAGGTGCCAAACCCTAAAGAGTGCAAATCTCCAAAGGATAATTTCCATTTCTCTACGAAACATTTTGGTGAAACTGACATGTTAAAATTATATACCTTTTTAAATTTGAAGCAATTCATCCTAGATCTAGGTTTAGATTGCATTGTTCTGCATTGTTCATTTAGGCATTCATTTTTGCATTATAAAGACAAAAATTTAGAAATTTGCATATAATATTACATTATAGGTTGCAATAGGGTTAGTTTAAGTCATCTTAGGTTAGATATACATTCAAATTGTATTTAAAAATATACACTAGGCCATTTAAATTTGAAATAAAAAAGTGTTCACTGCATTCATTTAGGTATCTTTCATATAGCTCAAAAAAGTGAAAAAGTGCATTGTATTGTTTCAAAATTGCATCAAAATCATCATTTTCAAATTTGTGCATATTAGAAGCAATCAATTGTTGCATCTTAGATTTGGAAATTTTATTTACAATTATCATTTATTATTCAAGCATTTTCCACATTGTTGCATACTTGCATTTTGAGTTGCATAATCATAAAATTGAGCAAATTTTGGAAAATATTCACTGTCAGACTTGTATGCACATAGACCTGGGAACTTCAAATAGTATTGAACACAGTCAAAATTTAAATTTTCAAAAGCCTCTATAGGACATAGTCGCCCTAGGTGACCTAGTTTTGCTAAATTGATCCCAAATTTATGGTGCAGAATTTTGTCTCTGTTCTCTGCCCAGATTTGGCCTCAATTTTTGCATATCAGTCTTGTAACTATCTTTTTTGCTAAAAGAATTGCTATCTTGATCCATAGGGAATAACATCATGTTCTCATTGTAAAAATCTTGTGTTGTTATAATTCATGTTCTATTGTTTGATTGTGTTAAGCATTTCAAAGAATTTTTGTTACAAGCATGGGAAAATGAGTTTATTTCTCCTCTTTTGTTATTTTTCATTGATCCCTCTCCCACTATCTCTCCTATGTGTGAGGTTAGCTTGGTGAAAGAGAATGCAATCATTGACAATCATGTTTTTTCTTCTACTAATACCTCATCTACTTGGAAATCTTGAAGGTATCTTGGTACTAGAAGATCCAATCATTGAGCATCACAAGAATCTTGTTTGTTTCTCTCCCACTACATCTCCTACTTGGGAAGATATTGTTGGACAAGAGGATGAAGTCTTTCATACATTTATTTCAAGAGACAATGAGATGGATTGCATAAATGAATATGCTAAGGTGACATTAGATCCCCATCAATAAAAGTAGTTAACTCTGTTGAGGTTATGAACACACAATTGGATCCTTTAATTATTGGACATCCTAAAAGTCCTCTAATTACTAGACCTCCTAAATCACATTTCATCATAGGACCTCCTAAACCTCATGGTCATATCCTAAACTTTTCAAAACAACTCACTAGTAATCATGTGTCGAAGTAACCAAGTTATCACACAGTTGCTCACAAATATAAAACTAGACACAATAATCAAGCAAAAAAAACACCAATATCCATCTCATTACCTCAACCATACCTCTCACCTGCACCTAACATTCTGCAACGTAGTGGTAAAGAATATGATCTTGTTGAGTAACTTCGTAACACTCCTGCTAAGATCTCCTTGTGGGATTTGATTCAAACATCACCTATTTATCATGGCATGCTTCAAAATTCTTTGCAAAAATTTTTTGTCCCTCCTAGTGCATAGCTAAATGATGTGGGTAGCTTTACTTGAGATCATGAATTCAACTAGTGCAGACATTTTCTTTCATCAAAGTGAATTACCCCCTTTGGAAATGAAAAAACAAAATGATTCCTTGATGACAATGGAATTGTTATTAACAACATTGGGAATAGGAGTGCCCTTATTGGTAATGGTTTAGGGCTAAATGTTTGTAGTGTTAATGTTTTGGAAAAAATTGGAGTAGAAAAGACAAATTCAATCAGTTACTTTGTTTGTCTGTGGTTTTGACAATGTGTAAAAACAACCACTTGGTGTAATAACATGACCTGTTAAAGTTGGTCATGTTGTGTTGCAAACTCCCATCCATTTGATGCCCCATGATATTTCATATAATCTTCTCTTTGGTAGACCATGGATTCATGAGATGAAAGGAGTGCCTTCAACGCTCCATAATTTAATGAAGTACACATACAACAATAAGGTTTACATGACAAAAGTTGATCCTAAATCTAAAAATTATTTACAAACTAAAACAATAATAGAGAATCCTTTTAGCACATTGATACAACCTTCAAAAGCACAACATTTACAAATTAAAGACAAAGATGAGTATCTTTCATCGGTGACAAAGTTGTTGGATGATGATTGAGATCATTATATTTCACACCTACATTCTTGGGGGAATATAATATTACACAATCAAAATTATAAAAAGAGAAAGAAACTGATGATGGATCACAAAGTGTGATCTAAAACGTTGATGCAAAAAAATTCTAACACAATCAAATCTAGAAACAATACTAAACAATATTATGGATTATGGAAACTTGATATCATTAAAGAGAAGAAGTTAGAATGATATCTATACAATCTATCATTGAATCATAAAAAAAAAAAAAATTCCACAAATTTTAACAAAGAGGAAAACACAAATTACACATCCACATATGATGAAAGTGATTATGAAAAACAACCTTTTGTAAAATAAATGGAAGCCATTTATGGAAGAGGTTATCAACTTTGGAAGCAATTTGGCTATAATGGAAAGGGATGTGGATTAAAAGAGTAAGGTATCCATGTCCCCACAGATCCCAACACACAAGAAACAACAAGAAGTCTTGGTTATCATCCTTAAAACATAATGAAAACATCAAAAATACCTTCACTTAATCATACAAGAGACAAATATCATTAGTTGATGCTCCTTTCCACATGTGGTAGTTGTAGTATCACACAACACTCACTACCATACATGGGGGTATAAACTAGGCTTTATGTAATCATAATTCATATTGCAAGGAGTAGAATATTATCCATTTTTGGCTCACCTTTCTCCCACACCAAAGCAAGAGGTTTGCAGTTACTGTGTTAGGTGCATTCCTTCAGCAAGGGATCCATTTTTCTATATCCTTAAAATGTTAGTGTAGCTAGTACACTAACATTTTACGGGGCGAATATATTCCCCTGCTCATTGTTTGCATAAGAAATGGTCCCTTTTTAGTGATGATAATATACATCTCCTAGAAAGTGTGGCCTTGTTGATCTATGTTAGCATATCCTTTGTGGTGATATTGGGCTTGATATCCCTTAAGAGTGTGACCTTTCTTGGCATATGATGTTCACCTTGGTGGTAATGTTATGGCTAGTGTTCCCTAGAGTCTTTTATTCCATGACTAGTCCTCTCTTGGTGGTGATGTCATGTGTGATATTCCCTAAGGTGTGACCCTTCATGTATTGAGCAATGCCCCTTTGTTATTTTTGTAAAGCACCTTAT